>KN490226.1:16204-28451 GCA_000787155.1 Scartelaos histophorus
CCTCCCAGTGGGGGAAAGTTGTGGCTTCAGGAGGAGCCAAAGAGCTTGGAAAATAAATTCTATGCATGATTACAAATAAAATATTCAATTACAGACATTTTACGTTTTACATTGCTATATGAAGCACTTTGGAAACAGTTTTGTTGTTAAAAAAAAGTGGTAGACAAATAACAATCCAGACAAATTGGATTGTACTGGACTGAATAGAAACCCTATTTCATCTTTCATCTTTGCACTGTTTCTCCTCACAATCTCTTATATATTACAGAGATATTTACTATGTTTATATATTTACATATATAATACTTATAACTTATTTGACACCGGTCTCTTGTTATTTTTGCAACTTATTTTTGATTTATTATTTTTGCTTGTTTATTGTATTTATTGTGATGTGAGCTACTGGGTCCAAATAATTTCCCTTGTGGATCAATAAAGTTTGTCTAAGTCTAAGTCTATACTGTTTTCTGATACACCTATGGTAATGTGGAGAATCAAATAATGTCTTTTGTATATATGCTTCCTATAATATGGTTTGGGGCCATTGAAACATCTCTCCCAATACAGGCAAAGCAAATATTAAACTTATGAAAACAGCGCGGGATCTAAATCCTAATCTAATATGACAGACAGAGGGCCACTTTGCTCGACACTGAACGACATCTGAATGCTTTTCTATCTTTTCTCAAGGGCCCGACACACATATCAGGCGTGGCACATCTCGGCTACAAACAATGTCCCTGCACAGAGACCAAAACTATTCTCGATCTGCCACTTGTATTTACCAAGACAACATTTCACTACAACTACAGGCGGTCTTCCACGTCAATACAATCTTTTCTATATCAACAACGGCAAAAAAAGCTTGAAAAACAAAACCCTCTCAGCAGATGGGAGTTTAATTCATGGTCCTCTTGGTCCATCTTGGTCCTAAAATATGATTAAAGGTCCTTTATGATGCAAAATACTATCCAGAGTTGTTTGAATACATGTTTGAATACTTAAAATGTTCATTGTGATGTCATGTAGTGGTACTTTTTAAGGTAACAACTTATACAAATGATTCAAGTAACAGTGTAAAGTGGGTTTTAAAACACAATGGAGCAATTCCTGACATTACAAGCTGGAATTTGATATCAGCAGCAAGAAAACAAAGCCCTCTCAGCGTTCTGGCAGTTTAATTCATGGTTTTGAGTGAAGTATGGAGTCTGGCCTCTACACATTAAGGGCACATCTTGCTCCTTTATTGGACAGGTGATAAGCTGTGGAATAAGTCACCGTGCCGTAAACTTGTGGCAGGTTGCTGATGTGTTTTAGCTAACAGCGCTTTTAGCAAACGGTGAGATCCTTCACACTTAGAGCAATGACTGTCAACCACGTACAAGAAAATATAGTCTTCTAGCGCAAGGAAAACGCACACCTTTACACAACTGACATTATCGTCTATGGCGGTGGGTCTCAAAGTGGGGTCGGGTTCCCCCCCAAAACTGTGGTAAGTACTGAACATTATTTAAAGTATTTCTAGTGGAGGGTCCATCACCTGCTTGTCTCCATGGAAACGTCTAAAACGCTCCACCAATCAGGTTACAGCGCTAAGCTACATTACAATTCAGATCTGTGGCGAGTCGCCCCTATTCACAGAAGGAATTATCATATATTTGAACAATAGAAACACCTGTAATGAATAATAAACGCTAGATGGATCTGTTTAATATCATACCATGGAACATTCCAGGCAAAGCAATAACATCGTCATGGAGACAAGTAGATACTGGATTTGAAATGAAAAGCAGTGCGGCTTTAAATACTCCAATTTCTTATCATATAATATCTTAAACAGTTAATGGTTATGATTGGAAACTATTACACCGATAAAATAAAGATGATGAGAAATTAATCTTTCATCCAAATGAGGTTATAAACATGGCTTGAACTGGATTTTATTGCGAGGCCATTGCAGAGATGATAGGGCGTCCTTGGGATATTTACATACCAATAAAGGGTCTCTGGCCTCAAACACTTCTACGCTCTATGGACTGCTGTGCAAAACTGAAGTATTATAAAATCCAGCGTGATTTGAAAGTCTGGGAGCAAAAGGTGACAACGCCTGATACGGTGGTCAAAATGATGGAAAATCTGATACTAAAACTAGGATTTAAACTGGATGCCAATTTGAACAAGATGCCAATTTGAACAGTCATATTCTCAGGACAGAAATGAACGTTTTCTGAATAGTTTTAGAATCATTTTGGGCTGAATCAGAGCACATATATTGGACCACTATAACAGGACTGAGGGATTACACAGATATAAGGCCACATGGTAATATCAAATACTATAATTTCATGTTGTTCTTATCATCGTGGTTTTAGAATCAATATTAAGTCTATTCCTAAGAACCAAAATCGAAAGGGAGGCTGTGTTAAAAGTTAGTTCACGGTACAATGACTAGATCAGATAATGACAAAAAAGCATGTATTTTACTAGTGAAATTTGCAAACAAAACCTGCTGTCATCTCCTCTACTTCTCACACATTAGAACAGTACTTTTTCCTTCCAAAAGAGTATTTAAGATGTGGTAAAGACAAGGGCACGCAGAGGAGATCATAATACAGCTTTATTCTGCTGTCTGAAAACTTTAAAGGTAATTGATAACTGACATTGATCACTGTCAGAGAGACTTTGCTTTGAGAGGAACGGTCTAGACATTCAGATTAACATAAAAATCACATTATCTTTCAGTCTTCAAAAGGAAATTCTAACACTTAAAGGTCCACTTTGCTGGTAGAGGATATTATTAGAATGTTCCATAGTATGATAGTGTGACATTAAGCTTATCTCCATGGAGACAAACATGAAAGAAAATAATGTGCTTGAATAAATGCAAAATGGATATGTTTAATGCCATACTGTTTAACATGCCAAAGCCAAACTATGCAATTTCTATGAGCAGATAGCAGAGCCTCCACCTGGAAGTTAAACAGAGGATTATGGAAATAAAACTCCTAAACAGTGGAACAAAAGCCCAGTCATTGTGTAATTTATTGAGTTTTCAGGTCGAAGAAAAATCATATAAACTTCATCGTGAACATGTGAGACAGGCCTCCACTTCACTATGTTTAAATCTAGGCTCAAAATGATTCTGTTCAGCTGCATATGACTGAAAGATATTTATTCCAACCTATACTCTTTTCTTTTAATTCCTTTTATCATTTATATTTATGATTTGATTTGTTTGTATTGTGATTTTATTGTCTTTCTTAGTCTATAAATCTGTACAAATGCTAAATGCTAAAATAAATCTGCCTTGCGTATATCATTTATTTTAAAATGCATTGTTCTTTTTTAATCAATCACCATAACTGATAATGTGACTTCTCCTCTGGATGTAAACACACACCAACAAACAGATCATATTATTGGGTTATTTGATTATTCCTCCATGAAACATATACGTATAGTGAACATCGTAGAAGACTCAGACATTACAGACCTGTCACCCCAAGTGTTCAGCTCATGAAGCTCATGAGGCCAGCAGCTACAGGATCAATCAGTCTCAATGTAAAGTCAATTGGAGTAAGAGTCGATGGAACTGGAAGCGCCCCTCACTTTCTATCAGGGGTGTAGTGGGTGTGGTACACGGTGGTACACTGTCCACCCACAAAAATAACACATAAAAAATAGCCTTAAATGTCAAACTGGGGCTTTTGGCAATGGTGAAAATGACCTAAGCTTATGATATCTCCAGTACTGTCCTATAGTGACCAAGACAAGAGTGGACTAGATCACAGGACTGAACCAGGAGGACTAAACTGGAACTGAACCAGGACTAAAACAGGACTAGACCAGAACTGAACCAGGACTGAGTACTGGGACCTGGAGGTTGTGCCCACATAGACATCTATGACGTCACAAATCACATATACCCACTTAAAAATCCCATCTACACCACTGCTCCTTTTACAGTACGCGGTGGCTAATGTGGCCTAAACTAAATATGTGATACTGTATTGTATGTGCATCCCTTAAATATATTTCTAATAAAACTGCAACTACACTTCACTGTAACAGTAAATTCTCACGTGGTTAAAACATTAATAATATGACTATAACATGTAAAATGTCTCTTTACACTCGAGCCTGGTGGTGGTGGGAGCGTCAGCAGAAAAAGCTTTTTGCACATTGATTCGTTTGACAAACTCCAGAAGCCACTGAGTCAAGCAGAAAGGTCCAGGTCACACTTCCATCACGCTTCATTGGAGAGCTCCAGTTTTACATCACTGCCACTAAGCAAACTCACTGGGCATGACAAATGATTTGTATACAGCCCAGATAAAAAAAAAATATATAAATAAAATAAAAAAATTATATTAGCAGTATCGTAAAGTGTCTTAGAAATATGAGAACAAATGTGACAAATTTATTTTATTCACATTCGCTTTGGCAAGGGCTCATTTAGTTTAATACGCCATTAAGAAATTGAACTCTCAACACTGGTAAGATTTGTGGTCTTTGTTGGATAACATCAGAAGATTGTGAATGATCAATCTGCTTAAATATGAGGATCGTATTTATATTATAGGGTCATTATGATGCTATTGTGTCCTCAAAAACATGCCCAAAGTTGTGTTTCATTCAGAAATTAATGGAGTGCTCTAATGTGTTTTGACACTCAACTTTACTAGAATCATTTGGATAATTTCAACTCTGGAATTGCCAATCTCTACTGAACAAAAGGTAAAAGGAGCTGTTAACTTGAAAACTACCACTTCATGACATCACAAGGTGGAACAGAGCATTTTGACAAGATTATAATGCTGTTATAATGCAGCTCCAGGTATATTTTGAGGAGTAACAACCTTCTAACATGGCTTAAAGCTCACAGGAGTCAATTTGGAGTACTTTTAAGAGTAGAACTTTTAAGAAAATATATATGACAAGTGATTTGATATGGGTCAGAGTGACTTAGCTGGTTGCCAACTTGTCATTCATATTTATTTGAAGGTTCCCTGTGCACCAATTTCCTTTTGGATATGACTTTTCCTATAAATGGCTAATTTTTTATATAGAGCTTTTCCATCTCCAAGTCACTTAAAGCCCTTTACATCAAGCAACCACTCACCTATTCACACATGTACACACCATTGTACGCAGACACTAGGGGTAATGTGGGTTATGTATCTTGCTTAAGGACACAACGCCAGCATTAATCTATAGGGGCTGGAGTTGAACCGCCAACTGTCGAGAGTAGGATGTGAAGAACCAACCTTCAGACCAGAGGAGAAAACTCTTTACCAACTGAGCTACTTTTATGTCACTCTACTCGCACAATAACAGTTCGCTATTTTTTGGCGCTCACTTAGACTCAGACAAACTTTATGAACCCTCAAGGGAAATTATTTGAAGACAATAGCTCTCACATTATATATTACAGGGATGGGCAATCATTTTTTTCCACGGGGACACATGAAAAACAGAAGATACTGTGGAGGAACAGGCCAAAACACTTAACTCAATTCTGCATAATTTTAATTGTATTTTTTCATAAAAAGCAATAAACAGAATTGTTTTGTGAGTATATGTTGTGACTAAGCAATGAAAAAATGAGGTTGCCAAAAATGTCATTAAAAAAACACCTGTAAAATAATAGCAATGCAGCTTTAGTCCATGCATGAGGTAAAATTATAAAATATATTTATTTTGTAATTACAAATTAGCTTAAACGGGCCGGTTAGAGTCAAGAGAAAAAATATAAATGGTAATAATAAATTCTAAATAAGTAGCAAAAATAGCAAGAAACTGGTGTCAAATAGGGATGTAAGAAAAAATTAATATTAAAATAATTCAAAATGGATAAGAATAATTTTTTTAAGTCATATTTTTCACAATTTTGTTCTTGTGAAGATGCAGTTGCCTGTATTATTAGAAGTAATTATTGATAAATCACAATATATCATCCATTGTTTTAGTATCGGGATATATCGGGATATATCGAATCGTGACATGATATATATCGTATCGTCAGACTCAAGGCAATGCACATCCCAGTCTCAAATAAGCAAAAATAAGTAAAAATAAAATATAGAAATATAGTAATACACATCTCAGCTATATCCAAGAGGTTGTAAGGAAAAACACTGTGAATAAAACATTAGATCAACAAGAACATCCAACATAAAACATAATACACTGGAACACACTTTCATTTTAATCATATCAAAAGTATAAAGCAGCACTAGTTTGTTGCGATGTCCCAGGGCGGAGCAGGCACAGTGACATGGAGTCGGTGGTTCGCTACCGGCTCTCATCCCCACATCAGCTGCTCAGCCTGATGTTTGCAACAGGGAAAGTATTCTACATAATTTACACGCTTTGCCTGGGAGCGCGCTGGTGAACATGGGAGAGCAGATTTGATTAATTAGATATGAGGATTCTTCAGAAAACAAATGGGCCTGTAAAAGGCCAGCGCCCACTAAAGCCCAAACTGGGAAACGAGCATGTGGTAGAGGCTCAGCTAAACCCCACTGGAAAAAATACAGATCAGAATAGAGTCGGATTGTTATATTCATAAGCGTAAAGCGTGTTCTGTCAAATCGTCCCCGCCCTCTTTTCCTTAGCCCCTCCCCCTGACCCACTAACCGTGCTTATAGAAATCATCTCCCACTTCACTCACACTGGAGTCGTGCTGGTTCGCTTCATTCCACGATGCAGAAATAATCCACAGACTCTTGTAAAAACTGGAATAATCTGATATTTCTGGCCAGTCCTAATCCATTTATAACCATGCAAGTAGCAGAGCAAATTATGATAGTCAGCGATGGGGCTTTTTGTGAATCATCATAGCAGGAATAGGAGGAAATATGGACTTTTTTTACAATAGATTTACAGTTTCCAACTCAGCCACCGAGGGGCACTGTACTCCTCAGATTTAAGGGGGATTTTAACCTTTCATGTATGAATAATTGTGCTGTTTAAAAATGAGTAGAAACTGCATTTTTCACATCTTACTATAACATGAAGTACTTGTATAGATACACTGAAAAATACTGCTGTACACTGCAAGAAATGACATACTCACTAGTTGTTTGTGGTTTTATTTTTTTTGAGATCTTACAAAAATGTGAGTGTATCTTGACAGAATAAAAAAATATATAAAATTGGTTCAAATTGAGGCAAAATTCAACATAATGAAAAAATATAAATTGTATGTCTATAATTAAAGGACCTATATTTTGCTAAATTGAGCTTTAAGTCATGAAATAGGAGGTTGTTATCTCATTAAAACATAACTAGAGTTGCGTTTTGTTTTATTCACACATGTTTAAGCAACCCTGCATTACTAGTCCAAGCTGAAAATGCTCCGTCCCACCTTGTGATGTCATGAAGAGGTAGTTTTCGCGACCTTTAATACAAAACTTCTGAAATTATCCAAATGATTCTGGTGAAACTGTGGCGAGTTCCTTGTTGTATTACCACATGACATCATAAAGTGGAAGTGTTTTTTGTTTGAGAAAAGAACACAGTTTAATAAGTAGGATTTGTGTGTTAAAATTGTGTGAATGAAGCAAAACCCAACTAAACAACTGCAGGTATGTTTCAGATCAGCAAATAGCATAATATGAGCGCTTTAAGTTTGTCATCTCATGGTTCAAATGTCCCTAAAATATTATTAAAATACATATCATCCTACAACACACGATACGCCACTCACTGTCCAAACAACACAGTCCTTCCTGAACAAAATACAAAATACAGGCTGTATTTTGGCCAGTCTGTGCTATCATTACTGGAGAGATGGGCAGGAGCCAGTGGGAGCAGAAGGGACAGAGCAGAGGTGTCAGCTCCACTTCTCATTAAGGCTCTGATCCGCACACACCACACAGGAGCTAACAGGTATCCTCCAAAAAATACAGCACCGCATCACCAAAATCCTGTGAAAGTGAAGGAGATCCCGGTGCCCCGGACCGTCGGCTGCATGCAAGTGTCAAAGGAGTCGGCCAAAAAGCGGGGATTGGGTTTTACTTAAAGGGTTCATATTACGCTGTTTTCTCAGATGCTATAATGTTGCACACCTGGAGTTCTGTTTTTCTTTCATTCACACATGTTTAACACACTAACCCTGCATAATTAAGCTGAATTATTAACCCAAATGAACTGAAAACTGTTCCAAATTGTGATGTCATGTGGTAATACAGGAAGTCCTCCAATGCGTTTTTAAACTCAACAAACGTTTACTAGAATCATTTGGATAATTTCAGCTCT
The DNA here is from genome assembly GCA_000787155.1 of Scartelaos histophorus. NCBI lineage: Eukaryota > Metazoa > Chordata > Actinopteri > Gobiiformes > Gobiidae > Scartelaos > Scartelaos histophorus. The sequence continues at coordinate 24,467 of KN490226.1, forward strand.
AGAGTTGCAAATCTTAACTGAATAAAAGATAAAACGCAGCTGATCACTTGAAAACTACCACTTCATGACATCACAAGGTGGAACAGAGCATTTTGACAAGATTATAATGCTGTTATAATGCAGCTCCAGGTATGTTTTGAGGAGTAACAACCTTCTAACATGGCTTAAAGCTCACAGGAGTCAATTTGGAGTAGAACTTTTAAGAAAATATATGTGACAAGTGATTTGATATGGGTCAGAGTGACTTAGCTGGTTGCAGACTTGTCATTGATATTTATTTGAAGGTTCCCTGTGTATTAATTTCCTTTTCTATATGATTTTTCCTTTAAATGGCCAAATTTTTATATAGAGCTTTTCCATCTCCAAGGCACTTAAAGCCTTTTACATCAAGCAACTACTCACCAATTCACACATTTACACACCATTGTACGCAGACACTAGGGGTAATGTGGGTTATGTATCTTGCTCAAGGACTCAACGCCAGCATTAATCTATAGGAGCTGGAGTTGCACTGCCAACTGTCGAGAGTAGGATGTGAACCACCAACCTTCAGACCAGAGGAGAAAACACAGCTGATAACTTGAAAACTACAGCTTCATGACATCACAAGGTGGACCAGAGCATTTTGAGCTTTGCAGATGGAAATAATTCACATCACTCCAATGTGTGAATGAAACAAAACACCATTCATCACTCAAACATGTGTGAATGAAACAAAACACAAATCCAGGTTTGCTTTTGAGGACGTTATTCTAATAATACGGCTAAAAACGCAACTCAGACTCAAAAATCTCAACAAAACACGTCACTATACTCAACTTCCAATGCTGAAACGCTGCAGAAAAATAGAGAAACTTTACTGATCCAGAAGGGAAATTATTTGGACACAGTAGCTCCCTCACCACAATATAATATAATAAAAAGAGAAAAAATATGACAAATACAGTATACAATAATGCATTCTAAATAAGTAGGAAAAATGGCAAGAGACTGGTGTCAAAAATACAACGCTCTGCTTCCTAACAAAAGCTTGACAACTGCTTCCTGCCCATATCCACCGTGTTCCCTTTTCCAGCAAAACAGATAAAGTTGAGGCATGAGAAAGAGGAGGGCTGATTGCAGGGGAGCGGTAATGAGATTGGACAAACACAAAGCGACGCGGGGCTGTGGATAAACTGCGGACGATAAAACCGTCACGGCCGCTTTGGGAGGGGGACTTGCATCTCCAGGAAGCCAGATGCGATTTGGGGTTTATCTGTGAGGTCTGGGGGGGTTGTTTGCGAGAAAGTGGAGAGGAGTGGGCTGCCGGTGGTGGGACGAGGCAGCTTCAAAGCCCCGTTCATCAAAGAGGAGATGGAGATGGCGGGTGGAGGTTTCTCGTGCGGGTGATGGATGCTGAGAGACGTGGGACAGATGTCAGAGGACGACGTCTGGATGTAATCCGCTGAAACATTTCAAATTTATAATGCAAGACTTCCCGCTATAACAAAATCTTTGAATATTGCACGTACAGATCTATTTTTAGGGAGAAATTCTGCAAGTTATTTACAATTTACATTTTTTTTCCTGATACCTTTATGGGGACTAATGGGGACCAGGCAAAAGCTGCAAAAACTGCACCCACAAAACGTCATACAACACCAAATATATAAACAGAAAAGCACAAGGAAACTGTGTATTTATACGTGAAAATGCAAACTCATTATTCACTCCCAAATATTTAGTTAAACTTATTCCATGCCGTCTCTTTTGTCTTTTCTGCTGTTGTTCCAAATAAATCCTTTTTTGCTGGAGGGTTTGTCAAATGCTTTTCTCCATGAAGATGTTTTTTTTTTTTTTTCAGTGATTATGTCTGTTATGTTTGTTTTCAGATGTATTTTTTTTTTGCATATATATTTATCACATTTTTCCATAAATAAGTAATAATTATTATCTAGATTGCATTATTATATTTTTTTTTCAGTGATTATGTCTGTTATGTTTGTTTTCACATGTAATTTTATTTTTTTTTGCATATATATTTAGCGCATTTTTCCATAAATAAGTAATAATTTTTCCAACATAACATAATAAAAACAATACAAATGTAAATACTTTCTTCAAAATAGCTGAAATCTCAAGTCCAGTATACATAAAAATTGAATTAATGTTAGAAAGAGCTGTTTAATGTCATACTGTGGAACATTCCAACGACATATCCATGGAAATAAGCAGGTGATGGAGTTACACAGTGCATTTTTAACAGTAATTTTATTTTTTTTTGCATATATATTTAGCGCATTTTTCCATAAATAAGTAATAATTTTTCCAACATAACATAATAAAAACAATACAAATGTAAATACTTTCTTCAAAATAGCTGAAATCTCAAGTCCAGTATACATAAAAATTGAATTAATGTTAGAAAGAGCTGTTTAATGTCATACTGTGGGACATTCCAACGACATATCCATGGAAATAAGCAGGTGATGGAGTTACACAGTGCATTTTTAACAAAATGACTAAAGAACTAATCCCCAAAGAAATATTTTGTGTAATATATGTACATCTCCATTCTACTGCGGGAAATCACAATATTGATCTTTTAGGGCTTGATAACACCAGACGCTCCACTGATTTGCACTGCATAGCGCCTCTTTAAAGTGACATTTCACCGCAGCAAGCAGAGGGTTTCATTTCTATGTTTCCATTGATTGTTTGTTGAAAAAAAGGCACTGTGACATTTTTATCCCTGCACACGAATGAACCTGAGTCTGTTTGAGAGGAAAAGACGCCTCCGTCCCTTTAAGAAAAGCCACGTCGGGGCCGAAGCGCAACAGTAGCCCGTCGTTTCAGAGCGTAGAGTCCGACGGGGTTTTACTGTGGGTGCACACACTTCATGTTAAAAACACAGACCACGTAAACCACCTGAAGTTTGTCTCAGCCCTCACTAACTTGTCCACAAACCCTCCGTCCCAAGTGAGCGGAGCAGACGTTATTGGAGTAGACAGTGCTGTAACGCAACATAATTACATGGGCCTATGCGGTACACAACACACACCACATAGCGCGGTGCTGCGGGATGTAAAGTTACCACAAGGAGAATTATTTAACCGGAAAATCATTATTACCAAACTCACATGTTCATAAATGATTGAAGTGTGTATTCAGGATCGCAGGAAATCAAACGGTGAGTGTAGTGAGCAGCGTTTTCACTATAATGACAAGTATTTCATCAGCAAATGCTAATAAAAAACCAGCAAAAAAGATTACATGGTCAAACTGAATTTAGACAGACAAAAATTACAATAAGGCAATAGCGAAAGCCTTGTGAAAGTTATTGAAATCGTCTTATATTATGATCCTTTTATCTGTCTCGCACCCTTAAAGCTGCGAACGATGACGACGCCGTTGCGGGAGCTGTTTTGCAGGGGAGATAAATGAAGCTCTCCGCTATAATAAGACGTGAGTGTCAGCGGATGTGGCAGCCCGGTCGGTTTTGAAGAATATAAGGTCATGCCGGGGTCACCGTCAGCTTGGCTCTCCGGCAATTAGACCTGAAATCTAATAAGACAATGACATGTTCTAGTGGAGGAACGGCGGCTTTATTTCAATTATCCTCAACATCTGGGACGAGGAAATATCTCCTGACATTTACATTAGCGCTCTCTATCCTTCTTGTGTGGGGAGAGGACACTGAGGTGGTGCTTTACTGCGCTGAGCCATTACACAGGTGGAGTATGGACACTGGGTTCACTTACAGATGCATTTCTATGACTAATCTTTGCACAGAGGACACTTGCATTATCATAAAAGTAGTAGCTATGCAAACTATAATCATAAGGTCTTTACAGTAAACACACACATATCAAATTAAGCTGCATTTTCTGCATTATTCACTCCACATGCGGTGATACTTTTTTATTTTATTTTAATGAAAGCAAAGCTGCAAGGCACACACCACTTGTCTTGCCTACAAACAGGTTTTTGTCATTTCCTACGCAGT
>KN490227.1:0-18261 GCA_000787155.1 Scartelaos histophorus
TCTTGCCCAAGGGCACAACAACAGTTTCCACTCCCCTGTTAGTACATAGTCTCCCATCCAAGTCCTAACCAGACCGAGTTCAAATTGTTATGAGGATTTTTTTCTACTAAATCATAGAAGTTCTTTTCTTCAGTGTATTAACTGTCTTCATATAACTCCTTTCAAGACACACACAGGATTTTACAGTGCACTACTCACTCCACACTAGGCAATGTGGCTGAAGTGTCTTGCCCAAGGGCACAACAACAGTTTCCACTCCCCTGTTAGTACATAGTCTCCCATCCAAGTCCTAACCAGACCCAGCCCTGCTTAGCTTCAGAGATTAGAAGAGTACGGCCACTATTAAAATGTTATTCTTAGAACACATTTTTTAGAGACAATAAACAGCCTCATGTTTTTCATGTTCTTCTTTATTGACTTTAGTGACAATCAGAATATAAATGATTCTCAGTGTTATTACTGTAGTGTAAAGCACTGTAGTGTACAGTGCTGGAGTGAGGAGCAGAGTCTTGGTTTCCATTCACCGATCGACGAGTCTGCAGAGACACAACCCACCGACAGCGATGAATGTGGACCAGGACCTGCACTGAGGAATACACAAGGACCAGGACCTGCACTGAGGGACACACAAGGACCAAGACCTGCACTGAGGAACACATGTGGACCAGGACCTGCACTGAAGAACATGTGGACCAGGACCTGCACTGAGGAACACATGAGGAACAGGACCTGCACTGAGGAACACATGAGGACCAGGACCTGCACTGAGGAACACAGGAGGACCAGGACCTGCACTGAGGAACATGTGTGGACCAGGACCTGCACTGAAGAACGTATGGACCAGGACCCGCACTGAGAAACACATGAGGACCAGGACCTGCACTGAGAAACACATGAGGACCAGGACCTGCACTGAGAAACACATGAGGACCAAGACCTGCACTGAGAAACACATGAGGACCAAGACCTGCACTGAGAAACACATGAGGACCAAGACCTGCACTGAGGCACATGTGTGGACCAGGATCTGCACTGAGGGACATGTAAGGACCAGGACCTGCACTGAGGCACATGTGTGGACCAGGACCTGCACTGATGCGCTGAAGGACACGTGTGGACCAAGACCTGCACTGACAATGTACTTACCTTTTTTAATTACAGAAACCAAAACGCCTGTATTCAGATGCATTTCGTAACATATTATAGTATTACATAATATCCAACCCAATCCGTAAATCATCTCCAAACTCGTTCTGAGCATTTCTACTGTTAAGGCTCGTTCTTTACCCAAATACTTTACTCTTTCTTGAGTAATTTCTTTGACCACTACTTTGCATAATCTATGTCCTTTAAAGAAACTTTTGGCACATTTTCTTTGCCACACCTGTCGCCCGGTCCATGGCAGCAGCAATAGTAGTAGCAGTAGTAGTCCTGCACTGATGCGCTGAAGGACACGTGTGGACCAAGACCTGCACTGACAATGTACTTACCTTTTTTAATTACAGAAACCAAAACGCCTGTATTCAGATGCATTTCGTAACATATTATAGTATTACATAATATCCAACCCAATCCGTAAATCATCTCCAAACTCGTTCTGAGCATTTCTACTGTTAAGGCTCGTTCTTTACCCAAATACTTTACTCTTTCTTGAGTAATTTCTTTGACCACTACTTTGCATAATCTATGTCCTTTAAAGAAACTTTTGGCACATTTTCTTTGCCACACCTGTCGCCCGGTCCATGGCAGCAGCAATAGTAGTAGCAGTAGTAGTAGTAGCAGTTGTAGTACTAGTAGAAGTCGTAGCAGATGAGGTGCATGTTTCACAGTCAGGGTACACTCAACACTCGATGGTTTCTCTGGCTTCTCAAACTCACCGACAGCGTTGAATGTTCCCCGAAAGTAAAAAACTCGGATGGTCAGTGAACGCAGCACCAGACCGGACAGAAGCAGATAATTCCATTACTGCAAAAGATCAGTGAGGAATACAGGGTTAGTTTGAAATGAACAGTCTGTATGTCTCTAAAAAAATATCTTAATAACCGTCAACACTAATGAGTTTTATTTTGAAAAATCCTGTATTACACAAAATTGACTCTTGAGCTTTGAGCGATGTTCTAATGTTACCTCCTAAAATCAAACCTGGAGTCATGTTTTGTTTCATTTACACATGTAATAGTAATTCTTTTATTAGTCTGTCTACATCTCCAAAGCTCAAAATGCTTTGTTCCACCTTGTGATGTCATGGTGGTAGTTTTCAAGTTAACAGTTACATTTACCTTTAGTTCAATAGAGATTGGCAATTCCAGAACTGATCATTATCCATAATTTGTTTCATCAGATTCTGAATTTTAAATGCGTTAAATTTCTCACTTTGAATTTTTTAACTCTGAAAAAACATGTTTGAATTATATTTAATCTGAATTTTAGCTGCTGAAATATTAAGTGTTCATTTTCAAAGTGTTTAAAATTAAACATCTTAAAAAAAATAAAAATAAATCACATTTTAAATATTCAGCGCAAATATTTTGAAGCTCTCAGATTCAACAAATTCAACAAACATCTTTTTTCAGATTTAGAAATTCATTTGTATGTAAAATTCAAAATCTACTGGTACAAAATACAGTGTATGAAGTTTAAAAACACAGTGGAGCACTCCTTGTATTACCACATGACATCACAAGGTGGAAGTGTTTTCTGTTAGAGAAGAACGTGAAGAAAAAATGAAACGAAAACTCCAGATATGTCTTTGATGAGGATATTAGAACATAGATATTTGCATAAATCTCTCTCACTGGACACAACTGAAAAAATGACTTATTTTATCTTTTATTTCTTCTAGTTCAAGAAACTCCCTTGAGAATATTGCAAAACCAGCTATTCGAGAAAAGAGAGGCTGAATCATATTGCCTATTAAAATGTGTTGTCTTTGTTGGAGAACCATAAGGGAGCAATTGCCAAGGACAGACAATTTGATCCAGTCAGACGCAGTTATAAGACAGACATTTTCAAAGATCTACAAATGAAACTTACATTTTTGACACCGCAGAGCCCAACTAAAGCACAACACTTTTGAAGATCCAACCCAAAGAACTGATATGTACACTGCAGATTTCTTAGCCAAGATTTTAAAACTTAAATCATGTTTTCAGATTTATTTTCTTACTAGTTCTGAGACTGCTTCATTCTAGTTTAGAGGTAGTTTATTTTAAGATAACTTCAAGTAAAATGATCTTGCTGCATGGACAGATAATATCACTACTTTTACGTTATTTTCTGATAGATTTAAGTGTTCTTTTTGGCCAAGCTTTCTTGCAGTGTATAGATGAATCACCTCAATTTGTACTTACCAATATTCATCTTGTCGGAATCCCACACACAACTCACAAGGACCGCCATCTGAAACACAAAATGACAAAAAACATTACAAATCAAAATGATGGATCAGGGAAGGGGGCCCCTGTTCTTTTGGGCCCCAAGCTGGGTTTTTGTTCTCCTGTGAGCCTTTAGATTCACAGTTTAAAGAGGTCTGGGTAGTGGTGGTTTAGCACAGTGCTAATATTCACTACCATGCTGACGCTAGCTATAACAAAGTGAATTTTATCATTAAGCTTCTATTTCATCAAGTTTGGGGTGTTTTTTGGTAATAATAAAATGGTGAAACAAGTGTGTAATTAAAGAACTTACTTACTTATTCACGATAACATGTGTCAGTGTATTATATTTATTATATATTATATTTTTTACTTTGTATTTTTCAAAATTTTACCTTAACAAAAACCTTAAGCAAGAAAAAGACAATGTATGCCTCCCTTTACTTTGCCAAGTATCAAACTGGTCAAAAATAGGGAGATTTCTTGTATAAAACAAGGACAAATCACTCAATAGGGACATCTGGTCACTCTACCCTTTGCAATGGATAGTTTTTGTACCGCTCAATTCCGCACACATCAATAAAAAGTTATAGTTTTAAAGGCATTTATAGTACGTTTACAGTTTATATTGATTATTTATTTCAGTAATTATGAAAGTATATCACAAAAGTTTGATAAAAGATAGCATAATTTTGCCATTTTAAGCTAACAGTTGGCAGCAGCAGCTAGCGCAACGTGGTTATCTTGCTTGTTGACAGTGTGTAGGAGGGCTCTGGTGATTATTTTGTGTTTTCATGGTAAACACTAATATGTACTACAGTATGTACTAAACAGAGACTACATAAAGAAGTGAACTAAAGGGATAGTGATGTCATCCAAAGGAGTTCCAGTCAAATTAAGCTCATCGAAGCTTGCAGCTATTGGGGTAAATTTGGAGCTGACTTCCATATTAGGAATGCAAACTGATTTATGGACAAAACCTCTAAATAAAAACACCAGGATAATGTAGAGTGGGTTAATATTTAACATAGTGAATTGAAACCGGAGTTGATGGAGTCGGAAGCGTACCCATGCTCACTTCCTGTTTAGCGGGTTAGCTATTTCCATTTATATGTACAGTGTCTGATATTAAATAAGACAAGTTTAGGTAAAAGTACAATGTTGGTTGTACAAAAAGAACAATGACAAGGGTGTATAATATTTTAGTGTTAATGAATTTTTTTAATTTGTATCTCTTGCTATTTTTATTGCTGCTTTTTTAGGAGTTTATTGCCATTTTTATTTCTATATTTTTTTACTCTGTGTTATTGTAATGCTATATAATGTATAATGTTATGTGTGAGCTACTGTGTCCAACTCATTTCACTTGTGGATCAATAAAGTCTAAGTAGGTTATAAACTTTCAAAACACAGAGAAGCACTTCCTGGATAAGGAAGGAACCACCTCATGACATCATTTGACGAAAAATGGCATACAAAAGGCGCACAAAAATGTTACAATACGCCATAACCTCATCAGTCCCCACTTAAACTGTGCAAACGGACCCTCGTATTCTGCATTACTAATTTGGCTAACGGACGGATGTTAATCGTGACGCCAAATTTGATCCCGGTAAAAACGAGAAGAGCCTGCCCGCGCATAAGGCCCTCGATAATGAAGGTGCATGCTGGGAGCTGGGAGGGGGATCGGGTGGAGGGAGTCAAGGGTGAGCACGGAGAATGAGCGCACCGGGCCGACGCGAGGGTGGGGGGGCTGTCTGGGGCGTTGATCGATTCCAGGCTTGGTATTTTCCAGACGGGCTGAATGGTAAAGGTCAAAGGTCGGCCGCTCTTGTTTCCTATGAGAAAGCGGCGGTGCGTGTGTGCCGTCAGATATGCCCGATGCAACGGAGCTATTTTGGAATGCGCCAATTTGGAAAGCTAAAAAGCTGGATATTTTTCACAGCCTTGCCTCGGAATTTTGAATGTGTTTTGGTATTTTTGGTTTGACTCTGGCTTCTAAAAATGTTGGAATTTTTGCGTTTTTGACGGTAGCATAGCTGGAAAAGGCATTGTACACAATTTGTGTTGCTCTAGGACACAATGTCGGCGTGCAAAAATTTAAAGTGCTAACCCTGACCAACTGCACCAATATTTCTTTTACGAATAGCAAAATAACCATCCAAAGAGATTCAGAACAGAACATCTTACAACACCAAACGATGAGTGTTCAAAACAAACAAATTTCTCTCTTTGCCCAGAATTTTCAAACTTGTATCAGATTATTCATCTTGTTTTCAGGTTTATTCTCTACTTATTAGTTCTGAGACTGGTTCGTTCTAGTTTAGAGGGAGTTTATTTTAAGAGAACATGTCAAGTAAAATGATCTTGCTGCATGTATCGATAATTTCACCACTTTTAAGTCAGATTTATAGATATCTATATCTTAAATTTTGGCCAAGCTTTTTTCTAAGTGAAGTGCTTAAATAGTTACTGAAGTTTAACACCTGAGCAGGACACTTATTCTAGCCTCAGTAGCTGGATTCAACAGGAATATTTGGATAAAGTATTTTAATTTGTTGGCTATAACATGTGTAATGTGTGTAATTGTAATTGATCCTAGTTTCTGCATCACAACTGGTATTTCAAAAGTCTCAAATGAACTAAAATGACATGTTCTAGTCTATGTTGGATCGTAATAAAAACAGTATATATAGATACAATACAATAATTATACGATACAATATATACATTTAAAACTATATATTTTGACTTTATTGAAGTTTCAGATTGCGATCAAAAGCTTTCATTACAGTTTACATTTAACTGCAAACAAACATCCTCCCGATTCAATGTATATGTCTATAGTGGCAGTTAAAGGAACCATACAGTATTTGGTCATAAATACAGCTCTTTTTGATCATTGTAATGTAATAATTGCTGATTTATTCTTGATTACAAAACATTAGACATGATAGACAAGTCATTATGTTGTAATTTGGTGTTTTATTCTTCTGAGTTCCCACTTACCAGTTTCAAAGCTGATATCCACTTGTTTTAATACAGAAGATAATTTGTTCCGTTAGATTTTGAATTTTAAATACCACTGAATTTCTCATTTTGGAAGTCTAAAAAAAGGACTTGTTTTTATTCTGAATTTGAGTGGCTGAAATTTTAAGTATACTTTAATATGTTTCAAATTCAATGGAAGATCATTTGTTGCATCAAATTTTGAATTTTAAATGCATGAATTGAATTTCTCACTTTCAATTTCTTTTACTCTGAAAAAACTGAATTATTTATTTTCTGAATTAGTTGCTGAAATTTTGAGTGCACATTTTCAAATTCTTTAAAATTCAATATTTAAAAAAAATAATCTTTTTAAATATTCAGCTCAAATATTTTCAAAAGTCAAATTTCAGAGTGTAAAATTCGCAGTGAAAAAATTTGCAACAAAGATCCAAGATGCCAAGACAGAAGCAATCGATCCAAAGTGATTTTATTTAGTAACAAACATTAAAACCTTCATTAAAACCTCTGCTCTTTTATTTCTTAAGTGTAAACCCTGCCCACAAATGAGAACAGCCTCTGTCCTCCTCACTCACACAGGATCAATGCTTCTGTCTTGGCATCATGGATCTTTACTGTGAAATTTTTTTTGTGTGAATTTTACACTTTGATTTGAATCTGTTGAATTTAAAGACTTGAAAATATTTGTGCTGGATAGTTGTTGTACACTTTGATTTAAATCTGTTGAATTTAAAGGCTTGAAAATATTTGTGCTGGATAGTTGTTGTTTTTTTTAGCAACTAACATTTAGAATAAATATAATTCAAGCGTTTTTTTGTTTTTGTTTTGTTTTCTTTTTTCATAGTTAAAAAATTCAAAATGAGAAATTCAATGGTTTTATTTAAAGTAAAAATGGATCTTCCATATTTCTGAGCTTTCACATGAGGCCTGGCCTTGGATGTGTCTCTATTTGCAGGTGAAGATATAGTTATATGGAACATTTTGAGCATCATTTCCCACTCAAATATACCTTATTTTGTCGTTATGGCAACAGTCCTAGAGTGACCAGACGTCCCTATTTACCCGGGACAGCCCTGTGTCCCCTGTGTCGGCAGATTTATTCAAAACCAGTGATTTGTCCCAGTTTTATATAAGATATGTCAGTATTTTTGACCATTTTGATACCCACCAACAGTAAAGAGGGGAATATATTATATTTTTTTTTAGGTAAAATGCAGAAAATTGTAATAAAAATAAAAATAAAAAAAGCTCCTTCAGAAGTCCCTCAGATTATGACTGACCCACAAAATAAATTATGAATCGGCACTTAGTTACAGTGGTGCTCTCTTCACAATCTTATTTACTCCAACCATCCCAACCTGGGTGTGTCCCAATTTTAATTCTGAAAACCTGGTCACCCTAAACGGTCCTAATCTTTCGTCATTCTGAAACGTAGATGGCAAAGTCTTCTGGCATTTCCAAACCTTCTCCTCTTGTATTCAGCAGCCAAATGTCTGACCAAACATGCGATTAGTTCAGGTGATAAATGAGCCTGTGTGTGTTTGTAGCGAATAGGCCTTAGCCCCGCCCCTCTCATAACTCCCGCCTCTGACACACTGATGACATGTGCACAATGAAAGCCTCTCCTCCATTCACATTTCCAGACACGCACTCATGTAAATCCAGTCTAGTCAGGTAACGGCAGCCAAAATATACACTTAACACGGCTGACCTCGGCGCTACCTACCTCCAGGTAACGCGTGGTTAGAATGCAGCGCAGTGATGGATGCGCTGTCAGGGCTGTTTACACTGCAAACCTCTGATCTGGCCAAGATTTTAAAACGTACATCAGGTTATCCGTCTCGTTTTCAGATTTATTCTCTACTTACTAGTTCTGAGACTGCTTCGTTCTAGTCTAGAGGGAGTATTTTAAGAGAACATGTCAAGTAAAAGGATCTCGCTGCACGGACAGATAATTTCACTACTTTTAAGTCATTTTCTGATAGGTTTAAGTGTTTATATTGTAACGTTTACCCAAACTTTTTGCGGTGCACATGTGCTAACCTTGCTGGATGTCATCTGGGGTCATTTATGCTCAGAGTATGGACTACTTTTGGAAGTCTTAAAATGGTTTGAAATTCATAATTTGAGCAAACAAAAATATACAAATAAAACGGAAAAACTGACTGATTTTATTTTTTCTACTTTATCAACTACTCATCATTATTTTAATACTTTTACTTTAATAGATTTTTTTTTTTCATGTGATACTTACTTTGGAAGTCAGAGTTTTTATTTTTAACACATTCGTAATCTGAGCAAACAAAAATATAGAAACAAAACTGCTAGACTGATTCAGTTTGTTTCTACTGAACAAAATCTTTATGAACACCAAAAAAAGGTTTGGCCAAAACTTAAGATATAAACTTAAATCTTTCAGAAAATGATTTAAAAGTAGTGAAATTATCTGTTTCTCCAGCAAAATAATTGTACGTGGTAAGGTCTCTTAAAATAAACTCCCTCTAGACTAGAATGAAGCAGTCTCTGAATAAAAATAAAAGTAAATCTGAAAACAAGTTGAATCCTGAAATAATTTTAAAATCTTGGCCAGATCAGAGAAATTTGCAGTGAACTGTCTTTATCACTATTTTAATACTTTTAAGTAGATTTTTTTTCATGTGATAATTTTACTTCAGTATTTCTTTGTTCCGGTATTTGTACTTTTACTTAAATAACAAAACTTCTTACGTATGTCTTCCACCACTGCTCTAGGGTCACCTGTTTGTCTGCATGGAGATTATTTAATTATGTTTTTACTTTACCTGAAATGTTCCACAGTGTATGGCATTAGACTAGAAGGAGACGGCACTAGGCGAAGTTACTAGTTACGTCTGTGGAGAGGTGGCTTAAATAAGCATTGCACAACTCCTGGACGAATGAGGGAAAACACCATCTCGTTTTTCAGATGTTTTTGTAGCACTAAAACGCCTACAATTAACACGTACATTTATAGGTTTAATGCCATATTGTGGAACATTCCTGGCAACGCAAAACAAATATCTGTAGTGTCAGAAAAGTTACATATTGTCTTGAAAATATACACAGAAAACAACAAAAGTGAGCACTGTCCTGATTTTAACAACACTATGTGACGAAGCAATGCTAACCAGGCTAAAAACAATAGCAGCTAGCGAGTTTCAAAGTCGCGTGAAGAAATGATCAGAAAGTCTCAGGTGAAGGTTTGTGGACTTTAAAAACAGGTCACAACATACTGTTTAGTGTTTTCCACCCTTTTTTAAACGGATAAAACATTTGAATGGTCAGAGTTAGCAAATGACATTTTTGGGGTTTATGTAGCCTATTTGCTAACTTTTACTTCAGTTGGATAGTTTTGTGTAGGCCAGTCCCAGTTTTGAGCCCTTTGTCCCTTGTACCAGCAGATTTATCCAAAACCAGTGATTTGTCCCAGTTTTTTACCACAAATATTTTGGGTATCCCTATTTTTGACAAATCTGATCCCTGCCAACAGTAAAGAGAGGCTTTTGTTGCCATTTGTTTTGGTAAAATACAGAAAAGCTGCTTAAAAATGACAAAAAAAACACAAAGAAAATGTGCTATACTGACTTACATTTAGTGCCGAGTGCATAACAATTTTCCTTAATTACGCACTCGTTTCACAGTTTTATTTTTACCAACCACCACAAACCAGGGATGTTCCAGTTTTTTATTTTGAAAATCCGGTCACCCTATATTACTATAGCTAAAATGAGCATCTTGATACTAAATAACTTAATATTAATTCTTAAGCCTGCATATAGCATAGGCCCATAGGCTATTGTAAAATGAAACGCAATCATGGTTTTAATTACACTTTTCTTAACATAATCATTTAGCCATCGGTGCTTAATAAACTGCACTTGGATTATAAAAAGGTCTTGTATTATGCTAAATTGACTCTTGTGAGGTTTTAGCCATGTTTTAATGTTTCCTCATCAAAAACATACCTGGAGTTGTGTTTTGTTTAGGGAGACCAGACGTCCCTATTTTCAGCAGATTTATACAAAACCAGTGATTTGTCCCAGTTTTATACAACAATATGATACCCACCAATAGTAAAGAGGGGCAGATCTTGTCACTTGTTGAGGTAAAATACAGAAAAACGACTTAAAAATGAGCAAAACATAAAGAAAATGTGACTATTCTGACTCATTTTGTTTCATTCACACATGTTTGAGTAACTCTTTATTAGTCTGTCTACATCTCCAAAGCTTAAAGTGCTCTGTTCCACCTTGTGATGTCATGAAGTGGTAGTTTTCAAGTTAACAGTTACTACTTTTTAGCTTTTGTGGAGTAGAGATTGGACATTCCAGGGCTGAAATTATCCAAATGATTCGAGTGAAGGTGTATAGCGTTTAAGAACACACTTCCTGTATTACCACATGACATCACAACGTGGATCAGAGCATTTTCTGTTTTACTGTAAATTTTAAAACTTATATCAGGTTATTCATCAGATTTATTCTCTACTTACTAGTTCTGAGACTCCCTAATTCTAGTCTTGAGGAGATAACTTGTCAAGTAAAAGGATCTGTCCACGCAGCGAGATAATTTAACTACTTTTAAGTCATTTTCTGATAGATGTAAGTGTTTCTGTGTTAAATTTTGGACAAGCTTTTTTGCAGTGCAGAGAAGAATCTGAATCTGCAGGTTTGTATGTTAAACATGTGTGTGAATGAAACAAAACGCAACTTCTGGCATGTTTTTTGATAAGGAAACATTATAACACACACGCTGGATCAGAAATTAGCATAATATGGACCCTTTAATTCAAATTCCGATCTTTCTGAATGCTGAGGACACGCTGTGCTAGCTGCCGGTTGTGTCGCTGGGGGAGGGTACGGGCGCACATAGAAAATCTTCCTCCCTCCCTCCACTTCCCCTCGCTCTCCCGCTCCTCGCAGGCATGTTGTCAAACCCGGGCCACCCCTCCCCCCGCCTGGGACTTGAACCCGTGACCTCTCGCCACCTACACCGCCCTCCCCTCCTCTCCCCCGGCGGTCAATGGGTTCACTCGAGGCTCGGGAACGCCATCAGGGTGAGTGTGGAGCGCGGAAGTTACCTCAGCTCCGGGCAAAGGTGAGCGCCTCAAATAGCTCGCCGTAGGTAAGGGAGGACCTGTTTAGCCGGCGGGTCACGAGCGGCGGCGTTTGAGACTGCGGGTTTACGATGACAGGTTTAGCCAGAGAAATGTTTCTCAAGGGCCTTTTCCATTGTTCATCACATGTCAAAGTTGTGATCGGGTCAATGGGGAAACACTTTGACATACCCAGAGAAGCAGCCTGTACTTAAGCAGCCAATTATGTCCAACAATTTTCTCAAATCTCAAATCACATTACGTTAGCTTGACGCAACATTTCATATTTTCAAATGCACCCTGACAAATTCATGTTGTTATAGCTATTTTGGACATTTGCTAGTAGAAACAAATCTGCAGTCCAATGGCATCTCTCCTCGAAGATCATGCTACAGCTAGGCTAAATTCATTTAATTAACATATCACATTAAGTCAAGTTGCAGTGACATTTCATATTTTCATAATGTTGGTAAAGCTACATTGGACGTTTGTTATAGTAGAAACAATTTTGTAGTCCTTTTTGAACCTAAAGCATATTTCTTCCACTGCTACGCTACATTTAAGCTAAATTAATGTTTTAATTAACATATCACATTATGTTAGGTTGGCGGAACATTTCATATTTTTGAAAGCACCCAGACTAATTTCACATTGTTATAGCTGTATTGGATGTTTGCTAATAGTAGAAACAATTTTGTAGTTCTTTTTTAACCTATAGCATATTTCTCCCAATGCTACTCTAAAATTAAACTAAATTAATGTTTAATTAATATATCCCATTACGTTAGGCTGGCGCAACATTTCATTTTTTTTAAATGTGCCTTGTCTAATTTTCATATTGTTATAGCTCTATTGGACATTTGCTAATGGTAGCAACAATTTTGTAGTCCTTTTTGAACCTATAGCATCTCTCCTCCAATGCTACGCTACAGCTAGGCTAAATTAATGTTTTAATTAACATATCACATTACATCAGGGTTGCTGTGACATTTCATATTTTCTAAAGCATCCAGATTAATTTCCATGTCATATTAGCTTGGACGTTTGCTAATGGTAGTGCTAAAATTGTATCCTTGAATGCATCGTGAAAATTAAACAAGTTTTCATCATTTAAGTGCTACCGCTAAACCGCTAACATTTGTCAAGATAGATAAATTTAGTGTGTCCAGAAGTTGCAGCTAGCATCTTTACTCTCAGTCACCGATGTACAGGGTCATTCTAGGGTAGACCTATATGTAAATGTGATTAAATCCAGTTAAGTTAATCGTTTTACTGTGAAACCAATTTGTTAGCCGTGGGTGCGTTAGACTGCAGCCGGACTTACTATCAGGACTGTACCCGATAGTATTTGATTAACGCCATCACGTCTTTAAGGTACGTAGTTAAATTGATTTAAGCACCTTTTATATTGTGATTCTAATGGACGATTCCTCAAATTAATTATTAAATCTCCAAAATGAGTCCAAATCGTATATTCAAATTTTGCAACACACTTCGTTTTATGTGAATGAAACTCAATAGTAAGTAATAGTATTTCTTCTCCCGCTCAGCCATTCATCCAGGTGTTTCCTCTTGGCGTTGACTACATCAGCGAGAAAAAAACGTACCGTAAGCACAAAACTTCTGAGGAGCGATTGGGAGGCGAGGAGCAGGACTAGCGTGGCCGCCTGATCGATGTGGATGGATTGGCTCATAGGTCATGTCAGAGGTAATGAAAATGGTGATATCCCTTCCCCCCTACGTCTGCTCCTCTGGCTGCTTCTGGCCGTGTGACCGGTCTACCGCTACTACCTCCCCAGACATGATCAATATTTCTCCCTTATTGTCATTCATGTCCACCGGCTCACCCCGCTGTAGTCTACGCATAAGTACACCTTTGTAGTAGCCTTTCGAAAACACGCACAATAGGCTAATCCTCGCGCTACACACTTGACCATGAACCCAAACAGTCCCCGCGTTTGACAAATTTGGTCATTCCACCTCGTACGAAGTGAAACACCTACACGCCTATTTCACACACGTGCACCCCGGTTCTGAATGAAACCGCAAGCTGTGCCAGTGTGCGCAGAAGCCCCCCACGCTAGGAGCACTTCCTGCCTGCCTCCGCTCCGCCGGCTGCCTCCCTGGGCGTTCCTGCTTCGGGGTTGCATCATGCTCGTAAGTAGCGTGTGGGCAAACATCTCCGCGCACTGTCACATAGCGTTACTGTCCGCTCTGTAGTGCACCGAATGCAGCCACAGAAGAATTCCAATCCCGTGTTTTCACGATCGCAAAACTAAACCAGCGTTTCAAAATTCATCCAAAAGTAGCTAAGATATGCTGCATCAAAAAACAAAACAAAAAAGACTTACCTTCTTGTTGCCTCCGGTCCGCATTGCCTTGGCTACACCCTTGCAACAAAAGCTACCCTGTCTACTCCATCGTTTTTGTTTTTTTTTAACCACTTATTGCACACTTCTATACCTCCATCCTCCCTCGTTTCCTAGCTCTCAGTGTCCTTCCTTCCTTCAACGGCGGCCGCGAACTGCAGAACTGTCTGGCACCGACGGAACAGAGGGAGCGAGAGAGAGGAGAGTGCAAACCAGGACAAGCGAGCTGTGTCAGATTGAATGAATATTGTGCGCTACGCCTCCGTCTGCCTCTCTCTGTCTTTCTCTCTCTTTTTTCTCTCTCTCCTCCTTCCCTCCCCCCTTCGCAGCGCTCTGGAGCAGACACCCCTCCTCCACTCCTCCGGATTTGGCCCCCTTCTCTCTCGCTCTCTCTCTCTCTCTCTCTATCTGTTGTCCTCGCCTCGCCTCTCTGCTGCTCTCGCTCGTTTGGTGCGTGTTGGCGGGCGAGGAAAATATAGACTCTGCTCGCTGACGGGGCGGTCGCCGGAGCTGCGGCTGTCCTCGGTGACCCGGAGACAAGCGCATTGTGACATCATTAAGACAAGTTGTTCCCATGTGGTTCCCTGACACACATTTGAGAAATTTGAGTTAGGCGAAGATCTGAAGCTGCCCTGTTGTCCGCCGTCAAAGCTCACCATATGGAAGAACAGAGCCGGTTGCTTCTTTTGTTAGTTCTCTCGGTGTCGGGTCTGCGGCGCGTTTTCAGAGGTTGCACGAGGTCACAGAAAGTGTAGTTTTGAAGTCGGCCTAGAGAGGAGCGTGGTAAGTTTGAATATACGAGCTGACCCCAGTTGAACTCCGTGACTGGTTAGCAGCTTCGAGAAGGTAGTGAGAAGGTCCCATAGTTCGATGTGTGGGCTTGGTGGGGTCTTTTGGGCTCTTTGTACTTTGACTGAGGAAAAACAATCTATTTTCACAGTGTTTGTAGCGTGTTATAGGTCAGACATTTCTATGACCATTGAGGCTGTGCAAACTGACTGCTCATGTTTCAAAAGAAGTCCAAGATTAGTAAGAATTCTAGTTATTTTGTAGGTTGCAGAGTTCAAAAATAAATTGGCTCTTATGAGATTTAAGCCATGTTAGAATGTTGTTACCTATTCAAAAACAGACCTGGAGTCACAAATGTTTGAGTAATCCTTAAAAACAAAATGTTCCGTTCAATCTTGTTATGTCATGAAG
The DNA here is from genome assembly GCA_000787155.1 of Scartelaos histophorus. Lineage (NCBI taxonomy): Eukaryota > Metazoa > Chordata > Actinopteri > Gobiiformes > Gobiidae > Scartelaos > Scartelaos histophorus. The sequence goes on from KN490227.1 coordinate 15,066, forward strand.
CAATAGTTTTCAAAGGAACAGTTATCTTTTACCTTTGTTCAGTAGAAATTCCCAATTCCAGAGCTGAAATCATCCAAATGACTCTAGTGAAGGTGTACGGAGTTTAAAAACACAGTGGAGCACTTCCTGTATCACCACACCACAATGTGGAACAGGAGGAAACCGCAAATGCTCAATGTAAATGAGAAGAGATTCTGACAAAAGTGTGTGTATGTGTGTTTTTTTTAGCTATTTCAAACTTCTTTGGTTCAGACCTCCATCCACAGGACCTTCACTCACCTCCATCCACAGGTCCTGAAAGGTAAACAAACAGCGGCCAGGCCAATAAGACCACCAAAGTCCACTGTTTCCTGGCTGCTGTTTTCAATGTAATGAAACTAAGGTTAGCACTGTGAATCATTACAGACCAGACACAACGCCTATTTACGCACAAAACGCCTATGTAATATGTATATATGCCTTTGTAGGCCACACATCGACAATTAAACATGTTTTATTTCTCTAACAGCATGTTTTAGAGTGTTCCCTAAGGAAGAAGAGTGGAGCAGAGGTGATACAGAGGTACACACAAATTAGAACACTGAAATGGGATTAAATGTAGAGTCAAGACCCTTTGAAAAACTGTAAACAAAAACATTCTAAATCCAGAATGGAGCAGCTGGAGACCAAAGTGAAGTTAATCATTGTAAATATATGACGTTAGCTTCAGTTTGCCTCCACTTGCCTCCATGCCAGAATTTTGAACATTCTAATGACACGAGATTTGTCAGGGTCTATTGGAAGTACTAATCACTGCAAAAAGAGTAAACCAGTGAACACATGTGGGTGGACTGTGGTGGAGGTATGCAGTCAGACTGTTGCTGTGACCTGTTGTAGACCCGGACAGGAGTGGTCTGACAGGTTTTGGAGCAAAGACTATTTGAATTTGGTCGTAAACGTACTTGGTAGCACCAGAGTTCCACACTACACCGCACACATTATTCGAAAAATAATAATGTATTCAAAAGTTGGCCTCAAGTAACCATCAGTCTGTTTTCAAGTCAATGGACCTGTTTCTGTTCTATGGAAGATAATTTATTCCATCAGATTTTGAATTTTAAATACCACTGAATTTCTCACTTTGGATTTTTTTAATCTGAAAAACGATATTTGAATTATTTTTATTCAGAATTTTAGTTGCTGAAATTTTTGTGTACTTTTTCAGTTTCAAATTCAAAATAAAATGTTCAAATATTTACTACATTCAAATAAATATTCAGTACATATTTCCAAGCCCTCGAATTCAACAGTTAAAATTCAGAGAGTAAAATTCACAGTGAAAAATTTCGCAGCAAAGATCCAAGATGGCCGTTCTCATCTGTGGGCGGGGTTTGAGCTTTTGATGAGGCTGTTTCTGACCAATCGGGTCGCTTCTCTGCACCATTTCCTGTTTGTTATTAAATTAGATCGGATCACATTGGATCGATTGCTTCTGCCTTGGCATCTTGGATCAATACTGCAAATTTACTGTGAATTTGAGGGCTTGAAAATATTTTATTTTGAATTTGAAACACTTGAAAATGTACACTTTCAATTTCAGCAACTAAAATTCAGAATGAAAATAATCCAAGTTTTTTCAGAGTTACAGAAATTCAAAGGCATTTGAAATTCAAAATCTTCAAAATAAATTATCTTCCATACTGTTCCATCATTTTAGATCAATATTGCCGTTTACAATGAACAAAACACAGAATAATAATCTACATGCGTCATAAACAGATTCTCGCCACGAAACGCAGATTTAGCATAGCATGTCCCTTTACTTTAACCTTTGACCGGCACATGATCTTTACAGTCCAACCTTCTCCTTTTTGTGTTTGAACCTTCAGACAATCGCTCAGAGAGGACTCGCACCGACCAGACTCGTGACATGTCTTCAGGCACACATTAGTAACTATCGATCACTCCCCATAATAGTGTATTGATAATCTGAAACCAGCTATTGATTTTCTAATAATGATTATGTGCAGAGATGGTGCTACATTGACTTTGCACCGCGTTCACCAGCAGCACGTTTAAAAGGCTGCCCACCGCGCGTCCATTTGGAGATGTGTTAAAATGGATCGTAACATTGATGATTTTGTTTTTTGAAATCATGCTTTTAACCAGGTTTTGGAGCATGGTCTACCACTTACTCGTCTCCATGGAGATGTTAGTGCTTTGCCTGGAACATTAAACAGATCCATCTCGCACTTATTCATTACAGGTGCAAAAATACAGGAAGTCCTTCTGGGGATAGGGGCGCCTCTCCACAGATCTGAATTGTAAAGTAGCATCGAGCTGTAACCTGCTTGTCTCCCTTTTGATAGACAAGTGTAATCTATACTGTTCATATTTTTGATAGTAAACTTGTTTCAAATGAGATTATTTTTTATTATTTTACTAGTTTTAAATTAAATGATGATGACGATTATTATTGTTATTCATATACAGACATCTAATTTTTTCCCATTTAATCCATTATTTATTTGTACGCTAAACTTTTGGAGCTTTAAGCTTTATGTCTGTATAAATTGCTGTATATATGGATGTAACCAGAGGTGGGGTTACTGTTTTTAATCATTGTCATGTTTCTCTTCTTTTCTGTAGCCCTTGAGCAAGTACAAATACAAAATATGTTAAGAAAGCTATTTAAACAATAAAAATACTCAAATTCATTGTAATCAGACTCATCAGCATATATTCATCCTCCAAAATACAATTCATCAACAACGCCGCAATCAAGACCTATACCCAAGATCTACACAATACATCTGTAGTACAATCAGAAGCTCTTTGTGCTGCATTTCAAATGTATGAATAGTGATACAAATAAAGTTTGATTGATTGAGCAATAAGTAAAGTCTAGTTTTTTCCAGCTAAGGCAACTGGCCAAAATTAAAGATTGTATGGAGGACTTATTTATTTTTTTGTCTCAAATTGTCATTTATAGCATTATAGACATGCCTTGTAATTATCATGACCAAAACAAAAAAGAATGAAAATTCATGAGCTATGAACATGGTGGGGCCAGATAAACATCAGCCAATAGAAAACCAGGCTGTCGTTGGCAAAGCCAAACGAAGGTGATTCTAGGAGATTCATTCCAGTGATGGCGTCACTGAAGCAGATGAGGGTCTAAAGACTGACGCGCTGGAGCTAAATTACTTCTGGACAA
>JACN01061281.1:0-11759 GCA_000787155.1 Scartelaos histophorus
TCTGGTTTAGTCCTGGTCCAGCCCTGGCTCAGCATGATCCTAACTTAGATTCTGTCACTAGTTTAAACTAACACATTTGTTCCATTGCTGGAGAATCTCTGGCCTGGTTTTAACTCAAATCCAGACCAGCACTGATGGATCTCCGAAGTGATTAATACGCATTGGCTCCGGCAGATGATAAATGATCAAATTTAGCCGAGAAAAAGAAGAGACTCTTTCAGAATTCTCAATTATTGGCACAAAGCAGGCAACGAAAACAAATAGAGAAGATTGGGTTAAGAACAGCGCGTCCAGAGGCTTTATTAGAATCTGGAGGATAACGGTGATTCAACCCATTAAAGGAGGAATTGTGGTCGGAAAAGCAATCAGTGACATGTTTGGTGAAATCAGGAGGAGGTCAGGGGGAAGTGAGCAGACACAAGAGACAAAGCACGCTGTTTAAAGGGACTAGATTACACAAAAAAGACCCTTGTGAGCTTTGAGTCATGTTCTAATGCCGGTACCTCCTCAAAAACATACCCGGAGCTGTGTTTTGTTACATTCACACATGTTTGAGAAATCTTTTATTATTAGTCCGTCTACATCTCCAAAACTTAAAATACTCTGTTCCAAGTGGTAGTTTTCAAGTTAACAGCTACCTTTTTTTAACTTTAGTTCAGCCGAAATTGGAAATTCGAAGACGGGAATTATCCAAGTGATTCTAGTGAAGGTGGATGGAGTTTCAAAACGCAGTGGAGCACTTCCTGTATTAGCAGAACCACTTTAATATGCAGAATTTGTGCCTTAAACATGTGTGAATGAAACAAAATACAACTCCAGGTCTGTTTGAGATGAGGAAACATTATTATTATTATTTTCTCTTTTTTTCCTTTTTTTTAGACCAAGCAATATACAGGAAAAGAGTAGTTATTTATTTATTTTTTATTTATTTATTAATTTTTTTATGTATATATACCCCTCCCCCATCCCAGCAACCACACCCTTAAAACTTAAACCACACCCTAAGCACCCATTAGCCCAAAAGCACCCACCCAGGTCCTACACAGACACATATATAGACATATATTTCATTACTACAGTATCATTACAAACACTATTCAACTGTAGTACTTTTGACAGTACCGATACGCACAGATGCCTGCACCTGCACACATGGATTTACACAGCTGTACATACTGATGGTGTGAACAATAGAGAAGAAACTAAACATATAAGAACAAATATCCTGATAAAAATGTAAAATATATCTGGTCAAACAGTTAAAGATGTGCTGATTAACTCTCAGCTTTTACAGGTTAAACAAAAATAATCTGTGTCGTACTTTTTCCCATATGTGACAGTGGAAGTGGTCTGGACTAGGAGGCATATGTCTAGATGGAAATTTGAGCTGAGGAAACATTATAACCAAGATCAGAAAACAGTGTAATATGTTCCCTTTAAGTTCAGGGCTCTAGGATTGAGGGTTTTGAGTGGAAGGAGTTGCACAGTTGGCTGCCGTTGGCTGCTGATGCTATCAATTATTAAAGTACCACAAATTTTCAAAGAGAATTTTGGCGAATGCCGTGAGCAATCACAAACAAAAGACATATTAACCATGTGTGTTTACTGAACTGTTCTCCTGATTATAAGAGGAAATGTATTAGAATGGGTTTTAAAATGGGTTCTTATACAAATGATAATGTAATAATAATTCCTTCTATTTGTAATGTTCTTGACAGGCTGCACTGTGTCATTATTCATTCACTCCACACTCAGTGGTGGGAGACACTAGTGTAGCCACTGCTGCCCTGGGACAGACTGACGCAAGTGAGGCAGCTCCCCAGCCAACAATCACTCTCACACACATGTTTTTATACTACAGGGGAGGTGTTTTGCTCAAAGACATGAGAAAACTAAACTGGTAAACTGCTAAGCGGGCTAAACTGCTAACCGGGCTATAGGGGTGGAACAATATCCAAGTCTCACGATACGATATCGTCACAGTATGAGCCTCACGATACGATATCTCACGATATTCTACATAATACGATAACAACATAATAACAAGAGTAACATTCTAAAACACTGTGAGCATCATTTGGTGCATGTTTTGTCATATTCAGATCAGTGACATTTTGAACAGCTTGAAAAATCTTTGAAAGTCTTTTAAAATGCTATGAGGCTTTGATGCATTTATAATACAAAAATAAGATTTAAAAGTGCTTAATAACAGTTATTTCTTCACGTAGTCTGAACTGAAACAGCAAAGGATCATGGTCTCTGTTTTTTTTTTTTTTTATTACTGCACTGCAACAATGAATCAAAGCAGAGAGACTTGTGATTCGATATATTGTGATGGACACAATATTATTGTGAGACTTTTGACAATAAAATATCATGATATTTTGGTTATTGTTACATCCCTAGCTGGGTAGCATTAAGAAATTGCGATACGATACATACCACGATACACCGGCCATGACACGATACATATCTCCACACAGTGCAAATCGATTCAATACAGTTCATCCATCCATCCATCCATTTTCTCCCGCTTAATCCAGCTGGGTCATGGGGGCAGCACTGCCCATTACTCTATGCACCAGACCCAGACCCTATGAGCCCCTCTGCAGGTGGTGACCCACAGGAGGGAGGGACTCCCCTACGGTCCCTGAGTGTAAACTGTTCATAGGGTGTTGCATGTTTTTGGTTGATGGGGGAAACCGGAGTACCCGGAGGAAACCCATCCAGACACGGGGAGGAAACATGCAAACTCCACACAGAAAGGCCCGGGCAACCCGCAACCTTCTTGCTGTGAGGCCTGAGTGTTGCCACTCAGCCACCATCAATACAGTTCAATAAAAATAAAAGCTAAATCATGGTTGTGATACTGAAACCACTTCTTGTACTAAATGAATATGAAACACACCCATTTTAATCATCAAAGCAATGAGTAATGCCAAATGTGCTGCATAAACAAGTTTCTTTCCACTAAAAAAGCAAACAAACTGTAACACTGTAACTAAATAATTTCTTGGCGATATATCAATACGGCAGCCCACAATATTAATACTGGATCATCATATTAAACAATGCGATATATATCGATATTTTTGGACACCACACACAACATATTTCTTTAAAGTCTAAAAGTCTTCCATGTGATCTCTTATTGCTTGACAATGCTCTGTTCTGTCTGTGTATTGCCCTGTACTGTATTGTGTTAATAATAACTAATAACTAATAACTAATGCTTTGTGTTTTCAATAAAATATTCCATATTGCATTCCAATAAAATAAATACATTTTCACCATTAAACGTGTTAAGTCTCTTTCCTTTCAGAGCTTTGCTGCACATCACATCAAGTTTGTCAAATTGCCGCGTACAGTTTTCTATCATGTTTTTGTATATTTATGGAGAATTGTTGTGTTGGAGCGTTGGTGAAGTAGGCTTGTGGGCGGAGCCTTGTACAGAATCTTACAGCAGATCGTAAGGAGGGTTTGAATAGTTCGTTTTACCATATGCACCAATACACACTGCAAATTTCTCTAATCTAGCCAAGATTTTCAAACTTATATCAGGTTTTTCATCTAGTTTTCAGATGTATTCTCTACTTACTAGTTCTGAGACGCTTCATTCCAGTTTAGATGGAGTTTATTTTAAGAGAACTTAAACGTAAAATGATCTTGCTGCATGGAGAGAACTTAAACATAAAATTATCTTGCTGCATGGACACATCATTTCACTACTTTTAAGTCACTTTCTGTTTGATTTAAGTGTTTGTTTCTTAAATTTTGGCCAAGCTTTTTTCAGTGTATCAGGTATAACAGAATTCTAAAAGTCTTTTGTGTATGTTTTGGTACATTTAAGTCCATATAGTTCAAATGTGTGTTGCTGTATCAGACTTTTCACATTCCTTCAGTCTCAGCTCCAGGTCTTCGTTCTCTCTTGCTCTTTTGCTCTTTTGCTCTTTCACTCTGTTGGACAACCTCGGGTCGGATCTAAGCTTTTTTCCAGACCTGCACTTGCGGCCGCTCCATAGCTCTGACTGATGACAGCGCATCAAAAACTCAGAGCTATTTCTCTCCTCTCTCAGGCCAAAATATGGACACGTTTGTCTTTTATTACTCCGCTCTTGTTCGCCCGTGGTTTCTGTTCCAGTCTTTTTTGGTTCGAGTTTGTAACCGGGGTTTAAAAGCGCAAATAAATAGTGATATGGAATCCGCTGTCAGAGGTCTCATAAAGGAGCCTGGAGAGATAGACGGTCACACAAGCCTTCCACTGTAGTCAGGTCAGCCAGATGATTACAGCGGATTGGGTTTGTTTAGTCCTGGTTTAGTCATGGTTTAGTCTTCAGTTAGTAGTCCAGAGTTCAGCAAGTTCAGTCCTGTTTTCAGATCTTTGTTCGAACGTCTTCTTTACCACAAACAGACCTGGAGTTGTCTTATGTTTCGTTTCATTCGCGCATGTTCTTCTCTCAAAACACTCTGTTCCACCTTGCGATGTCACGTGGTAATACAGGAAGTGCTCCAAATGCCTTCACTTGAACCACTTGGATGATTTCAGAGCTGGAATTGTAGATCTTTACTGAACTAAAACGTAAAAAAGAGCTGTTCACTTGAAAACTACTGCTTCGTGACATCACAAGGTGGAACAGAGCATTTTAAATTTTGGAGATGTAGACAGAATAGTAATGAAGGATTCCTCAGAGGTGTGAATGAAACAAAACACTACTCTGGGTAAACCAAAGATCTTCTTTTTTGTCTTTTTTTGTACTTTAACTTCTTGGGTACAGTAAAGTGTATCAAACTTGTAGAGATGTTTTGGTCGCTGCCATCTTCAGAATGCCGACAACTGTGGTATGGTTGTAATTGCTGATTAGCCGAATTTAACGGAGCGCTACGATGGTATGTAGATGAAGAAAACTAAGCCATTTTCTAATTTTTCCTACTTACTACAGAGTTGTGTTTTGTTACATTCACACATGTTTGAGAAATCGTTTATTATTAGTCTGTCTATATCTCCAAAGCTTAAAATACTTCATTCCAAGTGGTAGTTTTCAAGTTTACAGCTACCTTTTTTAACTTTAGTTCAGTAAAGATTGGAAATTCGAAGACGGGAATTATCTAAATGATTCTAGTGAAGGTACAGAGTTTTATCTACTTTAATTTTTTGGGTTCTTTTTGAAGACAATACAGTAAAGTGTATTTAACTTGTTGAGATGTTTTGGTTGCTGCCATCTTCAGAAGATTTACGCTTACATCACAAACCAGGAAGACGTCTGGAAAGATGCGTTAACGACACTGGGCTCGCCGACCGACAACTGAGGTATGGTTGATCAGCCGAGCATAATGGAATGACACGATGGCATGTAGATGAAGAAAACTGGGGTGTTTTCTCAATTTTCCTAGATTTTGTCTGACTTTTTTTCCGTGAACAGAGCCAACCAAAATTTTAGGATGTAATTGCATGTTTCCAAACTTATTCCTGGTTTGTGATGTGACGTAAATAGAACCTACTGTCTAGGTGTTGTTACTTCCTGTAGGTGTGGCCAGCCTGATGGACCTGGCAGGTTGCTGAGATTGACCAGGCCTCTCGTTTCCTGATTTCAGTGGCTTCCCTGATCGAGCATTTAAAATTGTTGTTCTGTGCCCTGTCCTGATGGTGGATTTTAGGTTTTCCTGGTCTACTTTGTGTCTTCTTGTGTTCTGGTGAGTCTCCCTGATGTTCCTTTTGGTGTTCCTTTCTTCAGATGTGAAATGCCTGGCCCGGTTTCCCATTTGCATGATTTATTGCATGATTTGCTTTGGATTTAACTTGTGACTTGATCAAGTTTTGACGATATAACAACATTTAAATATGACTCAAAGCTCACAAGAGTCAATTTTGCGTCATAACTTGCCTTAAAGGGATAGTCTCACGTTAACTCTCTCGCGGCGTCATCGGTCTGATCTCGTAAACATGTCCAAACAACTGAAAAAATGTTGGATTTGTGTGCGGTGATTATGAGGTCTGACTTTTTAGTTTTGTGATGCAAATGTGTCTTTCGAACACATATTGTTTGAAGAAGAAAAACGCTTTATTTTTATGACCCTAGCCAACTTGCCGGAACTACTTTCACCAGCACCAAAACCGGGCAAGAACTCGACTCACGGGGCTGTCGGGAGATTCATGTAAAAAAACTCAAACTTATCAATTTAAGGCAAGTTATGACGCCAAATTGACTCTTATGAGCAAATGTTGTTACCTACACATCAGAGACTCCACAAACCCCATCTTTAAAAAAAGCCCTGTAAACCCATGTCTTTAAAACCACTTTTCATTCACTTTCTTATTTCGTTTGTTTGCCTTTGTTGGTTCTCTTTTTATTCTAAGTAATTACTGTAGGAAGGAGAGTCCTATTTAAAAAGCATTGAACTCTGCAGACCCCAGAACACGTGTCTGTACGAAGAAAAAAAAAGTACAATATTTATGTCGGTCGCCTTCACTTCCCCTTCGCCCCAGACTGACCTCCAAACAGCTCTTCACCAAAACGCAACTGTTTACACTGAAGGAGCTATACCGGCACTTATAGAAACACTCAACGCACGTCTGAGCTTTTATCACTGCCGAGTTCCTTCCTCATTTATTTAGGGACAGTCATTATCGGTGAAGAATCATGTACTAGAATGTTTAATGGATGTGAGGAAATGATGCAGAGGAACCTAACCTAACATCAGACTGAGACGCGTCACTTTAAATTGAGTTTTACGCATTATTGATCGCTGAAAGAGATCGGAAAACGGTGGAATGTCATGACAACTATTTGGATCTGAGCGGTCGAAGCGTCATCTTTAGTTAAATTCAGTTGAGAATACACAAAACGCTTCCCTTTGCGCATTTTCCAAAACCAAAATAGTCTTTATTTCTGCTTAAACAGGCTGAAATTTGTGTTTTGGTTTGTTTCTGCTTCGCTTTAGGAACTTTTTTGGACGCAGCGCTTCAGTGGCAATGGGGGGAGCTGGTCCAGATGAATTTTCTCGATATTTCTGAGCTCACAAAGTCCTGAGAAGAATCCATGATGCTGCAGATTTCCCTGATCTGGCCAAGATTTTAAACTTTTATCAGGTTATTCATCTTGTTTTCAGATTTATTATCTACTTGCTAGTTCTGAAACAGCTTCATTTTAGTTGTCAACTAGTTTTAGTTGAACTTGTCAAGTAAAACGATCTGTCCACGCAGCAAGATCATTTTCATACTTTTAAGTTATTTTCTGATAGATTTATGTGTTTATATCTTAAATTTTGACCACGCTTTTTTGCAGTGCGGTCATGATAACTGCAAAAATGACTTAAGAAAAACAAACCATTCACAGTAAATAAAAAAAAAAATAAATAAAAAATAAAAGAACAAAAAAAGAAAATAGCAGACTTCGAACAAACAGACTGTATAAAGAAGTGGAGTTAGGGCAGGGGTCTCCAACCTTTTTTCTCTAGTGACAACCTTAATGGAATGAAAACCCCAGAGAGCTTGACAATTTCAGCAAAGAAGCTGAGTAAATATACAGGGACATAAAGGGAACAGTTAGATGCTTATAAAACATAAACACACAAACCATTATCCATTTATTGGTGCACTAAGTTAGGTATCAAAATGATACAGTTACAATGGTAGTTAATCATGAGTATTATAGTAACTAAAGAGCCAATCCAGAGCGACCTTAATGAAACAAGGCGCCTGATTTGTCTGTTATTACTGTTTAAATTGTGATTAAGGGATGGAATAGTGAAATAAAAACACCAGGATCCTGCAGAGCGGTTTTATACATCCTTTCAGATTTTATGTCATCAGAATGTTCCAAAATTTTGGAATGGACGCAAAATGAAGCTAGCATCATATATTTACAATTATTAACTGACGAGCAGACCTAAATGCTAATGGTTTTACGACATTATAACAAATAATAACCAAGAATTTTGAAAATTCTTTGCTCCTCTGTTAAAAAGGATGGAAAAAATACAGTTTTCTAACGCTAAAATAGTATTTGGGCTTCACAAAAAGTATGATTTATGATTAAATGTGTAATGTATCTGGAGATGAAGTGAAAAACTGAACTGTGGGCTCAACATTTCTGTGAGGATTTGTCCAGTAAAACCTCAAAATGTAGATTGTTAAAATGGCAACGTGTCGATCATAAACTCTTATCAAATAAAGAAATAATGTAAAACACAATTGTAAGTGTTTTAAAATTGGGCTCTGAATCGTTCACATGGATCTGAGAGGTTTTCATTTTCCAAATTTCTCTTAATTTTTTATATTTTGTGATATTCTTTAGGTAATCCCAGTTTTCCCATTAAAATCACATTAAGTTTCACTTCACTTTTGCCTCCAGCTGCTCCATTCCAGAATTTCAATTGTTCTTGTTTACAATTTTCAAAGGGTCTGTGCTAATATTTTAAAAGCAAAATGATGATTTACAGACAGAGCGGCAACAAATTTTCAACATAAAGTGAATTTGGACCTGGAAGTGTGCACGTGTTCACTTCCTGTTTGAAGCGCGGCGGCTAGCAGGTTAGCTATGTCCATTTCTTTATACACGTATGACTCCGGCGTAGATTATTCGACAAATCCATCTCCTGCAGTAGTACATTTCTGCCATACGCACTACACTAGCTCTTCTCTGCACTATTCAGATGGCCCCATTATTTATTATAACAACACTGAGGCACAGTTCATTCACCGTCCACCCCCCTCTCCCCCCCACCTCCTCTGTGTTTCTAAAGTCCACCCGCCTCCACTGAACTCGAGCTGATAATTCCGTAACACAAATAATCCTGCGTATTTGAACTTTAAAGCGCCCGCAAACCTTTGGAGACAGCGGAGATGAAACAGAGTCTGGTTCTTAGCGCAGGGCCCGGGTCCGACCGCACTATAACACACAGCACACGCCTCACAGCCCCGCGCAGGCATCAGCTTTCCCCCAGGCCAGGGCCCAAACCACAGAGAGAGTCCAGGGAGAGGCCCACTGCTAATGAGACAGAAACAAGATGGCCGCCGCCGCCGCCGCACACTCCGGATACACACGGGCCGAAACACAACAGTGAGGTTTAAACTCCAGCAAAGGCAAGCATTAAAAAGCACACGTCACGTTTTTTTTTCCTCATCGCAAACAGACGTGGAGTTGTGTTTTGTTTCATTCACGTTTAACGCACAAATCCTGCATATTTCGTCTACACTTTGTTCCTTCATACACCTTCACTAGAATTTGGATAATTTCAGACCTGGACTTTCCAATCTGACTGAACAAAAGGTAAATGGAAGGTTAACTTGAAATCTACCCTTCATGACATCACAATGTGGAAAGGAGCATTTTGAGTTTTGCAGATGTAGACAGTAATGAAGACGTGTGAATGAAACAAAACGCCATTACAAAAGGTCACAATAATCAATTTTGTGTAATATAGTGCACTGTAATAAAGCTTGGCCAAAATTTAAGATATAAACACTTAAATCCATCAGAAAATGAATTAAAAGTAGTGAAATGATCTGTCCATTTTACTCGATTAAATGTGTAATGTATCTGGAGATGAAGTGAAAAACTGAACTGTGGTCTCAACATTTCTGTGAGGATTTGTCCAGTAAAACCTCAAAATGTGGATTGTTAAAATGGCAAAGTGTCGATCATAAACTCTTATCAAATAAAGAAATAATGTAAAACACAATTGTAAGTGTTTTTAAACTGGGCTCTGAATCATTCACGTGGATCTGAGAGGTTTTCATTTTCCAAATTTCTCTTAATTTTTAATATTTTGTGATATTCTGAAGTTAATTCCAGTTTTCCCATTAAAATCACATTATGTTGCACTTCACTTTTGCCTCCAGCTGCTCCATTCCAGAATTTACTAAATTTAAGATATAAACACTTAAATCCATCAGAAAATGACTTAAAAGTAGTGAAATAATCTGTCCATTTTACTCGACAAGTAAAACAAACTATCTCTAGACTAGAATGAAGCCGTCTCAGAAGTAGATAATAAATCTGAAAACAAAATGAAGTACCTGATGTAAGTGTTAAAATCTTGGCCAGATCCAGATCAGAGAATTTTGCAGTGTACCTGTGCAGTGTATTTCTTCTGGAAGGTCTTCTGCCACATTTGCTGTTATATGTATGATGTAAAAAGCCTGTAACACCTCTATGGGCCACGGCCATGGATCATGCCCCCTCCTCTATTTGTGACCACAGACTGATCAGTGGTCACTCTGAGGTATTGCAGCTCCGGCCCAGAGAGAATTCTCCCAGAAAACACAATGCATTTTTTGTGCAAACTGCCCGTGTTCAGCTGACAGGGCATCGACAGGACTTTCATAAAGGTCGGATTTGAAGGGATTCTACAATATGAACTTGAATTTCTTTTTAAATCATCAAAGTGCCTAAAATTCAAGTCTGTAAGGGTAAAAGGGTAAAGCCTGGTTCTGATCAGGGCAGAACTGATGTCACACATTATGCAGAGTTGGGCCAAAAATCAGGAAGTAAATGCGGAAGTAAAAATCCTTTTTGCGGTCACGTGCCAATGAGCACGGGCCACTGAAAACAATATGACGCCATCTTGGATTCATTTTCCAGATTTTATTAGAGTTCTATGGCCACAGCTAGCCTCTTGGATATGAGAAAAAACAGTTCACTTCACACAATCCAACAGTCCCTTAGTTGTGTCCTTTGAACTGCACATGCTGCACTTCTTAGTTGATTTAAATCCCATGATATGATGTTAAAAACTGAACTCATAAAACAAAAGTTTCAAAAACTGCTCAGTGTGTGAGTCAGGCAGCCACAAGAGCAGCCAACCACTAAGCTGCCAAGGACAATATGGTCTGCTTTAATCTTTCAGCTATAAACCGCAGGTCAAGGAGAGACAGTACAAGTATAAGAGTATATTTAGTACTGCACGAGTCCACTCATCCCACCACAGCTCATGTTCCCTCCATCAGCACAGTGTGATTCAGATTTAGTCATTTACACTCTGACTCTGACTCTTACACTGAAAGAACTCCAAATTTGGTGAAAGTGACTAGTTCAGAATGTACTGATAAACAGCTCGGTGTACAAGTGTGTGTGTGTGTGTGTGTGTGTGTGTGTGTGTGTGTGTGTGTGTGTGTGTGTATCACTCATTTGCATAATAATCCCTTGTTCTTCAGTGTGTGTGTGTGTGTGTGTGTGTGTGTGTGTGTGTATCACTCATTTGCATAATAATCCCTTGTTCTTCAGATGTGGTCAGAGAAATGCAGAGCAGGCTTCCATTTCTGGGAAAGAGCTCACAAACACTTAAACTGTGGCTGATTTTAATTTTAGACCAAAAGTTCACACTGATTTAAAGTCCCCAGACTCAAAACGCATCAGAAATCATGACGTGGGCGTCTGTGCTGCAGGGTCAAAGCTCAGTCACTTTACTCCACACACAAGTGTCACTTTAAACTGTTTTCCAGCCTGTGAAAAAAGCAAAGAGCTGTTTATCTGAACTCAATTCTATAAATAGATCAATATACATATTTTAGAATTTTCTGCAATTACCATGAATGTATTTGCTAATTTAAATAACAACCTCAATTTCGCACTTCACAGAAAGAAGATTCTAGGTTCAATTTTCAGGTCACAAAGGATTTTCTGTGTGGAGTTTGCATGTTCTTCTGCATTATACCTCTGATGATGTAGTCCAGGATAACCATTACTCCATTTTACTTATGAAGTGTAAATGACTCAAATCAAGACTTACTCTATTACAATAATAATAATAATAATAAT
>KN490228.1:0-17229 GCA_000787155.1 Scartelaos histophorus
AATTTATAGAAATATATCTGTGTATATTTGTGCTTTATTCAAAAAGGCTTTTGGCCATTTTAATTACTCTGAAGTTTGAATTTTATTACCATTTATTTTTTTATTTTTTTATTCTCTTCATTATTCTATTGCTGTGTGTCAGCTACTGTGTTCAAGTAATTCCCTTTGTGGATCAATACAGTTTCTAAGGATAAGTACACACACACACACACACACACACACACACACAAAGCAACACACACACACACACACACACACACACACACCTGCACACATGCACACATGCACAGACACACACATTCTTAGAGCAGAGTGAGGATTTGATTCCATTTCATCCATGACACAAGCTCATCTCTTTTCTTTGTATTGCTCTGGATTCTAAGAAATCTCCCTCAGCAGATGGGACCAAATCCTCCAGAACCTTTTCTGCGAAGCTGGATACAGACACAATGAGACGATGACAGAGAAACAGGGAAGCAGGGCTGTGGCAGAATAACATGGGAACATGGAGCTCTATATGCAGAAACCAATCCAGGCCATAGAGTCATTACAATAACAACAATATAACAATATATCTACTCTTCAAAAACTCTTCATAGTGTTACTGTTAATGTATCTAGCAGCTGATTTTTCATTTTTGAGAACTGGCTATGCAACATTTTAAACTGTTTTTAAGATATAGATAAGATAAGATGTCCAGGAATAAGATTATCATAAAATGTTATCAAGAGCTGGACTTACAACACCCTGGCAGCCAACAGTTTTGCTTCTAAATCAAGTAGTTTTCTTCCAGGGTTTGTGTTAGTGACAGAAGGCAAAGCACTGCCAAACTCCTGGCAGAATCAATGGAAGCTGTTCTTGAGACGCCCACGAATAAGATATTATATGTTTATAAAGATTTGATGATAATCCACGCAGTACTAAGGTCAGTAAGACACGTGTAGGAGAAATGATTGAACATGCGAGATCTCAGCTTGTGTACTACCATGTTCCCGGATGCTGTTGTATCTTTGGCAGTTTCAGCGGTTCACATCCCATTGAGATCAACTGATATCACACTCCATACATCCAGATGCTCTGACAGGCGCTCGGGGCCAACGGGTGGTGGGTTACATCATCTCCTCCGCCGCAGCTGAGCCCAGTTCCCCCCAGGCTCCCCCAAGAACATGAGGACCACCAGGACCAAACATGTGACAGTGAGAGGGGAGCACTGACATCTGCAGGCCATTACACCAGGAGGGTCAGCCCAGTGTTTGGATACAGTTGAAGGACCAGGAGAAAGAGGAGAAGGGGGCGGAGGTGGTGATGTCAACATTCTCATGCTTTTAATAACATAGAGAACAAGTAATACATGCATAACCATAGCCTCTATATATAAATGGACATACAGGAGCTAACCTAGGAAGAGAACATGGGAGCGCTTCTGGCTCCATCGACGCTGACTCCAATTCACTTTGCATTGAAAAAACATTGTCAAAACTAATATTAACCCACTCTACATGATCCTGTTGTTTTTATTTCACAATTTTGTCGGTAAATCAACTCCTATTCCTAATATGTAGCTCCAAATTCACTTAACTGCTGGCCTCTATAAGCTTCATTTGGCTGGAACAGAATGCTATGGGTGATTTCATACTCCCTTAATCCACTTCTTTATACAGTCTATGTGCATAATTGTGAAGCAAAAATGTGAGGTTGGAATTCAATTTACACTTTAAAAACCTCAATTTTATTTGAGTTTTATTTCACATTAAAGCTACAGTATGAAACTACTGCATAAATCCATGGACGTTGAAAGTTAAAACCATACTTTGGAACATTCTCCATGGAGATATGTTTTGTGCCGTAGTGTGGAAAATTATACCCACCCCCAAAAAAATGTTTGTGGAAATGCAAGGGTTGGGTTTTTAAAAATCAAGATGGAAAAATGCAAAATTGTGAAATTGAGGACTATTATAAAACAAGTTTACTCCCAATTTTCTTACTTGAGAGGCAGGATTATGGGTTTTGGCCATATCACCCAGTCCTAGCTCAGAGTAAGGAAACATGCTATACAAATTTTTCAGTGCAATAGACAGTCAAATTAAAACCATGCTTTTACTTGTATCTATTTTTTGGCTGTGGTTTTAACTTGTCTGAGTTAATAAATTACTATTAGACGATGTGAAGGAGAAAAAATCTTTCTTCACACAAAAACACTGAAATGTGATATAGCTACATCCCTAATGGACAGAAGCATTTACCAAGTTCCATTCTCACAGGAGCAAGAAGAGCAAATCAATCCAAGATGTTTGAAGAAGGCGTCGTCAACAAACCATGACTTCATACCATTCTCAAAATCACAACATGCTGTATCATTCACGCCAGGAAATGCTCAGACTTCCTATTAAAATTCTTGGCATTCTCTCCGAAGCCACCAAAGAACGCGCGGTGAGCTCTCTGCAGGAGTGTGTGCTTTGCTTCATTCGTCGCACCAAATGAGGTTTCCGATCAACAAACGACTTAATCAATGCTTTTCACACCTCTGTGGAAGCTCCAGGCTCTTAATCACATGTTTGAGAGGGAGGTGCTGTTCTGCCTGCTTTATCAACTGAGGAAGAAAAGAAAATGCCACGAAAGGAAGGACCAAGGTGACTTAAAGGTGGACTACTTTTAGGTTGGGGGTCTGTCACCTGCTTGTTTCTACGGATGTCATTACTCTACAGTGTGACATTTAACACCTCTTCCTTACATTTATTCAATTACATGAGGTTTTATAGCTCAAAAATACATAGAAAAACAGGCATAATGACATAGCCTTAATCCACAGATCTGACCTCGGTCCTTGAACTTGGTCTGATTTGGTCTCCATGAAGATAGAAAGGTTTAATACCATACTGTGAAACATTCCAGACCTTGTTAAAGATGTTAAAACCCAAATATCAGTGTTGTAATTGGTTATAGGCCACATTAGCCAAATATCGGATATTTAATTGACTAAAAAAATCCCCATCAGCCCATCTACTAAGAAATATGTATTCTCTCAAATGTAATGTGCCTGAACGTGTTTAAAATATGAACTGTGACCAGAAATGTACAATTAAAACAATAAACAATAAAGCACAGATCTAATCACAATTGGAATGCTTGGTGAGAAAAAATGCAACTATGCCAAAGTCGTTCAACCCTTCACCAGGGGACCAAGACTCAGAGATCTGGAGACTGACGCAACCCAAATATGCCAGAAGAACAAAACAAAACACAATTATTATGTTAGGGAAGTGGCTAACGTAGTTACACATCAAAGGCTATTGATACTTTGCTGGGGGTCTTCTGCATCTCTAATGGTGTTTAGGAGTTACCATGGTGACACGAAGCACACATTAGCAAATACTGCCCAAAAAGTTTTAGAATGGTCTGAAAACTCAAGAAAAAATACAAAATGGATTTAAACAGCGATTTTCTAGAGCCTGTGATCAATATGAGTGTTAATGAGTCTGTTTAGCCAAGGGAGATTAGCCAACTGTGACAAGAATCGCTGTCAGGATAATTGCCCCTATGGCCAAACAACAGCGTAATCCTTCATTCACTTTCACTCACAGGCCCGTTTCTAACACATAACTCTTCCTCTATTGGGAAATCAAACTCTCCAAATAATACAGTTAATGTGAGCCAAAAAAGTAAATACATTTGTTTTTAATCATGATAATTGAGCGATCTTGACATCTCTAGGCCGAAAGTACACTTAACACTTGGCGTCCATTTTGTATCTCACCCATCCATCACTCCATCAGCTCAGCGTGTGTCTGTGTGTGTGTGTGTGTGTGTGTGTGTGTGTCTGTGTGTGTCTGTGTGTGTGTGGTCTGCTGGCTCAGCACTGGTCATCTCAGGCTCCATAAATCAACATCCTGACAGTACCGAGTGACGTCTGTGACATATGAGGCACTTTAGCTCCTCCAAAAAGAGAAAACAATCAGAGGAGAGGAAAGGGACATGTGCAGGGTAATGGATGGACAGGCAAACAGAGGGTTTCCATTAAGTTTGGACTGTGGTCGACTGTCTTGACTATTTGATTCGATTTCAGATTTATTTTTAGAGAAACTGGAGTTAAGGTTTATAACATTAGAGTAGTTCAAGCCTAATCTTTAATATGAAGACTGAATGTTTTGTATTGTGAGAACACTATCCAAATCTAAAAATCATAGTTGTATACCTTTTCCCAATCTTTCAGCCATATTAGCAAAAAAAATAAAAAAAAAATAATAATAAAAAAAAATAAGTAAAGTAGTAAATAAGTAAATAAATAAGTAAATAAGTAAATAGCATTAGCAAATTAGCATTTTCTCCCATATTATATTCCTATAGAGCTATATTACACAAAATGCATTCTTGTAAAATACTGTCAGGTTGTCAAAAAGTTGTGTATTGTTTCATTCACACATGTTTGAGTAATCCTGCATTATTAGTTATATACATCTAAAAAAGCTCAAAGCACTCTGTTTGACCTTGTGATGTTATGAAGCAGTAGTTTTGAAGCAAACGTCTACCTTTAACCCTATGTTCAGTAGAAATTGAAAACCTCAGGGCTGAAATCATCCAAATGATTCTAGTGATGGTGCATGGATTTTAAAAACATAGTGGACACAACATGACAAGGTGGAAGTGTTTTCTGTTTGCAAGAAGAACTAAATGTGCAAGATTTGTGTGTTAAACATGCCTGAATGAAACTAAACACAACTCCATGTATGTTTGTGATAAGGAAATATTATGACATAGATCAGAAAACAGTGTAATATGAGCCTTTTAACATTAATAGCTGCCAATTTTTAAGACAGATCACCGACTGAATGTAGCGTTCGCTTTAAACATTAGCCTTCAATTGTTATCTTATACTCTATTAGTCTAACAGTTAAAACTTTTAAAAGCCATTTGTCCCACTCTTTTGTCTCTGGTGAATAATTACTGTTGAGATAATAGTGTTTGATAAGTGCCCTAATGGATGCGTGGAGCAGTTGGCAGGCTGGAGCGGTCCTGGCTCAGTGCTGTGTGCCAATCCTCTGCCCGCTGGTGCCCATTACAAGAGAAGAACTCCTGTGCAGATCGATATGGCTCCTCTTACCACCACAGTGTGTCTCAGACTGACTCAGAGCGATCGCATTCTACAATATACTTTAATTGACCTGCCATAAACCGATAGAGCAGACGCATTTGATACACGTCATAGATTTCAAACCTCAATCCAGGCAATAGAATATGATTTTCTACATTAACTCATAGTACTTTCTTTTATCTGTGTAATCCCTCAGTGCTCCAGGTAAGTTCCATAGTGCTCCACGGGCTTATACTAGTCTATGTGCTCTAATACTTGTTCTGATGCCGCTCAAGATCATTATAAGCTGTTTAGGAATAGTCCATTTCTCTCCTGTGAATGGGATGTAGTATCGCTACCTGCTAGTTTCGATACTAGTTTTAGGTTGTGGTGCTCACTTCAGAGAAGACCTGCCAAGCCAGGTGCACAGCCAGAGGAGAGTGCAGTGTTCCAAGATGCAGAACTACTTTTGGTCAGTCATCATTCTCCCACAGGAAATCATATCACGATTAACCAACCAGACCTGTGCACATGAATCTGCCCTATATGTATACAGCAACATGAACTGTTTATATGTAAATAGAGCATGGATGTGGTGACTGGGACTCACTGGGACTTGTTTTACTTGATAATTTAATGGATGAATGATTGCATTAATATACATTGTATTTTATTGGCATGTATGCCATGTATGACATCAACCTGTCCAGGGACTAAAGGTAGAAATTAGCAATTTTGCTATAGCCTGGAGCAAACATATTACCTCTTTGTGTAAATAGGTGTTTTTAGGTGCATTGTCCCTGATAAATCAATAAATTAAACTAAAATCGATTAGTATCTGACTTTCAATTCTTTTGATGACCCTACAGCAAACACATTCAACACACTCCATAGATTTCAAACCTCTCGAAATATATTACAGATAAAAGTTTTGGTTGTCTAGTTTACAGTGTACCTTTCCTTCTTTCCTGCTTATTTGTTGACTACAATGTCTAACAGTAAGGCATTAAACATTTCTGTCTGTAGAGAAACGAGAATGTGACGCTACCAGGCCACAGATAGTGTCACGATACTAAAATATCAAACTTTGATATTAAGGAAATTCAATATCCAATTCCATTACAGCAAAGATAACTAAAACACTTTCTTTAGACAACAGAATGTGATTTTCAACATAAAATCATCATACATTCTATAACACTATTACTATATTACCATGCGGACAAATCTGGTCAAATGAGTATCTAGTTCCTAGTTTTAGTATATCTGATATTCAGAAGTTTTGACAACCCTATAACAGACACATTCAACACACTTTATTTATTTCCTGTATTTTTAAATCACTTTTTGGATGCTAGCCAGCATCTTGACCTAACAAACAATAATGTCTCAAGCCATTTGTAGTATTTAATTTATAACACTTCACCCCATCTCCACTGCAGCAGCAGAACCATCAACTTCACCATCTTGTTCACTTTACAAACACCAGTGTAGAAGCCTGTAGTGGACATCCTTCAACTCTGAATACCAGGTTCTAAAAGATAAATTGTTTTTCCTGATGTATTTTACTGTTGCTTTGCTTGAGATGATAGACTGAGGTGCACTAGTTTAAAGATGGCAGAGCGAAGGGAGCAGGGGCCAACTCCCGACCACAGAACCACACCTATGAGGCTACACAGCGATGAAAGGAGAACCACAACATGTATGGAGCAGAGCGAGGCCAAAAAGCAAAGGTTGAGCAGGGCTATTGTTTCAGACCAGTCAGCCAGGTTGAGAGATGAATATTTATGTTATAAGGGTCCCATAGGAGTGCAATTTAAACATGCATTGTGTAACATTTGTGGTGGAGGGTCTGTCAAATGACTTCCCCCATAAAGATGCTATTGTTTTGTCTGGAGTGTTTAAACTTTTCTATCTTCATGGAGACCAACCAGACTGAGTTACAGACCAGATCAGTGAAGAGGCGACCCTGTTAACAGTCAGAATGGATGTTTTTCTAGGTACTTTTGAGCTATAAAACCTCATGTAATTAAATAAATGTAAAGTAGAGCAGTTTAATGTCATATTGTGGAACTTTCTCGGCACAGCAATGACATATCCATAGAAACAAGCAGGAACAGACCACCAACCAAAAAGTTACATAGTACATAGACAATAAAGTAGTAGTAGTTACATATGCACATAGTGTACCTTTAAAACTGAGCTGAAGGACAGGTCAAAATTCTTGTATTCCTTTATTCAAACCCAGAGGTGGGATTGTTGTCCGTTGGAAGGACTTCAAATCCTATGAAAAGTTTGTGGAACCAATCTCTGACAAATAATGACACATTTGTGGATATAACTGTGGAAACAACAGTGAATGTGCATGCAACGTATGTGAGATAACATATGATTTGTGCAATATCATCTGAGTTCATCTGCATTCATCCAACGGAAACTTGAATAGGACTTTTTCTTACTTTAACTTTACTTTTTAAAATTCCAGTGAAAGTTCCACCACCATTGCCAGTCTTCTCAGTTTCCTGATTTGACTTTCTCTACTTGAGAACAGGGTTATGTGTTTAAGTGTGATTGCACTGCACAAAACTGGAAATTACAATCAGGAAAGTTGTGACCTGATCATTACAATCACTCACTCAATATAAGGTCTGTGAGAGAAGATTGGACCCCATTATGTCCAAAGAGCCTGGCAACACATGTTTAAGATAATATGCAATTGACACTTGACTGGGGTCACATAGGCTGAAAATAAAGAAAAGGAAGAAAACAGACCATTTTCAGTTGTTTAGACTGAGTTGAGATTTAGTTTAGGCACAATAAGCTTTAGTTTATGCCTAGTGATGGTAATGACTTGCTTAGTGTTTGATTTGATTGTTCTACATACTGAATATGTTTTTTATGGGCATCAAACTGAATATAATGTATGCAGACTGTAATGAATTAAACAAATAAAAACACATGAAACATTTAAGGTGCGTTGTGTAAATGCTTGTTTCTATGGATATGTCACGGCTTTGTCCAGAATGCTCAACAATATGACAATAAACAGCTCTTCCTTAAATTTACACAATTACAGGTTATTTTATAGCACAAAAATACCATGAAAAACAGGGATTCTGACTCAGCAGGGACGCTTTTCCACAGATCTGAACTATAACTTGGTCTAGTTTGGTCTCTAAGAAGATAGAAAGTTTTAATGTCATACTGTCTGTCATTCTAGTCATAGCAATAATATCTCCATGAAAAAAAGCATTAGACAGACCCTCCACCAGAAAAGTTGCACCTTTTAGAATTCCCTGGCCTGGTAGTAGCTTTAAAGAGGGGTATTTTACTTCTACGGGGTATTTATTGCTAACACATAACATATTTAGATCACCTTTTATTGTTTTGAAAATAATATATTCACCAAAAACAACATATTAACATGTTTTATAAGTTTCAGTTTCATTTTTTTGCTTTGTCTCCCCTACCCTTTGCTCTCTGTGCAAAGTCACTTCAGAGACTCCATCACGAACTTGAAACTACTACACATCACATGAGGTTTATATCATCTTTTTGTATATCTATAAAAAATTGTTGTGTGGGAGGATGGATGATGTAGGGTTTTGTGATGAGGATTGTCCAGAATCTTTCAGCTCACCATAAGGTTTCAATAGGAACTGGGAGAGATCACTAAATTACTCAAACATGCATGGATGACATTTAAAACATCTACTACAGGCATGTTTTTGATGAGAGAACAACATTATAACATGAATGAAAAAAATAATTGCATAATACCCACAAAATCCACTGTTTAAAAAATAATAATTTAGTATGACTTAGACACATAGTAATAAATGTCATAAGATTGGAGTTTCACAAATGCACTGACCTCTGACCTAAAACACTGCTGTTCACAAACATGTAGACAAACAGAAGACATTTTGTTTTCCTGGATAATAAAGCGTGCATAACAACATTAACCTACGTTTGGGTAAAGCACCATGGATAACTGCTTTAGGACGCCGCATGCTTCTGTTCT
This sequence comes from Scartelaos histophorus, assembly GCA_000787155.1. Classification (NCBI taxonomy): domain Eukaryota; kingdom Metazoa; phylum Chordata; class Actinopteri; order Gobiiformes; family Gobiidae; genus Scartelaos; species Scartelaos histophorus. The sequence goes on from KN490228.1 coordinate 9,093, forward strand.
GCCATTCACCACAATGTATGTACAATCCCTCAGTCGTCCAGGTACAATCCATGGCAAAAGGAGAAATTCAATTTGTCAACTGGACCTAAGTTTATTTGGTTGAATACACTCAAGCTGATATAAGACACTGTCCTCCAGCATTCTAACCAGAACTGAAGGAGCAACTTGAGCTTGAGCTGAAAAACATATTCAACCAAATAAACTTTAGTCCAGCTGACAGACTGAATTTCTCCTTTTGCCATTCACTACAATGTTAACTTTAAAACTCACATGTTATGTTAAAGCACCTGCATAAACTTTACATAGGTTATGATAACACATTATGAAGTATGATACATTGCTGAGAAAAATATAGACATATAATGATAATAATAATAGTAATCAAAAAATAAAAAAGCAGGATTATTCAAAAATATATAAATATTCTTAATGTACAATACAGTTAAAAAATATGAACTGAAAAAAATAAATCACAGAATGATATACTTTAGAGGTTAGGATACATCTAGAATGAGTCATAGATGTTATTTGCCCGAGGACAGCAGACGGAAAGTAGCTTGTAGCTAAATCTGACACAGAGCATCTTTTCTCTCTGAGTTTAATGTTTTCCGTGCACTGTCCTTGTTTTAAATAAAATAAATCAATTTATTCAACTCTCTTCAGCTGAAATCTAAAAGAACAAAAACTCTCCCACTAGTACAAAGAAAAAAGTACCTACACTAAATATTGTTAGATTAATTGTCCATCATATATTGAACAATACGCCAATATAGTAATTATCATGACAGGCTTCACTTTGCATTTTGAATTACTTTTGTGTATAAATTGTGCTATACAAATAAACTTGCCTCGCCTTACATGAAATGCACCCATTTTAAGCATCAAAACTATAAGAAATGTATTGATGAACATGTTTCTAAATTCTTTAAACAAGAAACTAAATTGTTGCACTGTCACAAAATAATGTTGCAAAATATATTAAAAATACTCAAGGCAATATATTCATACAGCAGTCAGTCAATATTTGTCAATATTTTAGCACACACCTACAGTACATATGGAAAGCATGGGCAGAGGCATTATGAAAATGACACATTAGCAGCAGGGCTAGAGTAGTTCAGCCGCTTACAGAGATTAAAAAGGGAGGATTGCATGGGATCTATGGGATATTGATTGTTAACACATATATTTAGATCGCCAGGTTACTTTTTATTGTTGAAAATTAATTTTCATTTCATAACTGATGTGCATTGCACCAATGAAACTACTTCACATCACATCAGGTTTGTGAAGTTGTAGTGTATCGTTTTGCATCATGTTATTGTATATTTATGGTGAATTGTTAGAGCAAACTAGAAATAACTCCCCCTCTTTGAACTACCCTGCTATGTTAGAACAGTGATTAAAAGTTTAGCATAATGACATCTACTTATTTATATACAGCTAATGCTTTAAAATACAAACTGGCACCGCTGTTACCCTGAGGTGAGCTAAAGTGGGGCTGTAAATAAAAACTCCTCTCCCCGCTGTGGTGGTGAGTGACAGCCTGTCTCCCTCCTGCTGCTCCATCTCTGTCCCGTTTAATGGGCTCACGCTGTACGCCGCCTCAGCCTCGGCCAATGTCACACATACAGAGCACCCCCGCACAGAGGAGAGCACTGACGCAACACTCGCCTGGACTAATACACAGCAACACCGCGGGAGTTACTGCAGACGCACAGCTCAGTGGGGGTTAAAGATGAAACTAAGAAAACACGCAAGAATCCTTCACTTTTGACTTTTACAACATCGGGTTACAGGAAGTTAATTGCTAGAAAAAAGTATAGGTGGATACTAAGGAAATGGCTGTTGCTAAAATATGCAATGAATATCGTCACAATTATAAACACTGCAAAATAGTATAATAGTAGTATTGAAAGTATTGAGTAGTAGTATTGAATTAATATACATTCATATATATTCATTCATATACTAATCAATGCTAAAACTAAGAAACGAAACAAAACATTCATCTGAGGAAGTATTAAACCCAAAAAGTCTTAAGAAAGCTTTAAAATGAAGTTTATCAGAACAAGTATAAGACTGTATAGAATAGTACATACTGGACCACTTTGGATCCTACTTGAACGACAGGGATTACACAGATACAAGAAAGTACTACCATTTAATGCTAAAAATCACATTCTATTGTCTAAAGAAAGAGTTTTACATTTTTATTATTATTATCATGGTATCGGTGTTAAATACCATTGTATCAGAATCAGCATAGAGAATCAAGGCTATTAATTAGTATCAAAATTAAGTATATTTTTTTAATAAAATGTAAAACACTACAACTACAAAAAAGAATGGAACAAAAACAAGTAATAAAATTTTAAGTTTATAGAGTAATTTCTGTGACACTGGGCTGATTATGAGCCATAACATTCAAGATTGAGAATATTAAAATAAAAAAACATAGAAAGAATTAAATATTATAACCAAAGCAGAACAGCACTGTCCTCTTTCTCCAACTCACCCGCTTTTCCCACTGAAATCTTAAAAAGTGCAAGTATAGCCGCAGCACATTTAAGTTCAAGGTCTTTGGGTTTCATAGTTCTGGCGTGGGGGGGGAACAGCGCCAGCGTTGTGTAAGGACCCTGAGTTACATCACGATGGACGACAATGAATCAAATATGCGGCGCTCATGTTTTTAATTACAGCCATGTCCTGGAGCGGTCAGGCCCGTCACGTCCCCCGGGCCAGAGGGCTGAGGCAGCACTTCTCACATAATAGAACATCATAGGTGAGCCTGCCTGACGCCACAGAGGGACTGGGCTGTTACGTAAGGAAGGGTGCATGTTATATTTCACTGCGATGGTGGCAGAAGCAGTCTATTTGAGAAGTGATCATCTGCAGCTGCAACTATTAACTGTCTCACACTGGAATTTAAGTATCTAAGTATTAAGTATTAAGTGATCTATGCGTTCATCACTACACAGTATTGCACTTCTAAATGCGTTTTCATGACAGGTCTAATTGTAACTAGTCAACTATTAAACTATTAATCATAACAGTATTTTGATAATCTGAATTGTTAGCTAAACCTAACAGAGCCAACGATGTTCATATTGTCTCCTTATGTACGTTAACTTCTGGGTTCTTCTGGGACCTAACAGACTCTAAAACCCATCCCTTTTAAACCTTTCGTAACAAATTATTCACCATTATTCAATCAAAATGTCAAAAAACTATTTTAATCAATAAAAGACATTCTTTGTAAATAGCATTGGTTCATCTATAAATCTTCAGCCACCATAAATCTGTCTTTTGGATTAGGGTTAGAATTAAAAATCCTACAAAATGTACAATAGAAGTACTTGTTTGAATAGTTGACAAATGCAAAAAAAAAACAACAAAAAAAACACATATGGACTTTTACATAATTTTCCATGTGTTTTTTTTATAAATATATTTTTCTTCAAATATATTTTTCAAGGGACCCCAGCATTACACCACTTGTATTGGACATGCAAACTTTCTGCATCAACAAGCCACATCATACTGTAAAGGCTAATGTAGTGAAGTGTCTTGTCCAGTGGTAAAGCAACAATACCACTGCTAATACAACTGTCATCCCCTCAGCCCAAATCTGAAGACAATAAAACCACAAGGGTGACACCAGAGGAAAGGCATTCAGTGCATTGGGTAAGAAGCCAGAAGATATCATGTGTTTGGACATTTACTCGCTTGTTTTAGATCAGCAATGATGACAAACTACACACCCACCGACTCGTGCAGATTTGCTTTGATCCCCTTCATTAAAGAGGGGTCATTTTACTTCTAATGGGTCTTAATGGGTCACATAAGCAGCTACGTTACAGCTAACATTAATGAGGGTTTCAATAGTGCCTGGGAGAGATAAATACTTAAACACTCAGACAAGCATGGATGACATCTAAAACCTCTTCAGGCATGTTTTTGATGAGGGAACAAATTTATAACATGGAAGAAAGCTTATAAAATTGCATAATACAGTTCACTTTATAGAGAAAATTAAACTTAAGAGAAGCGTCTGTTTATTTGTGCCTGTTGTAGCATGTCTGAACATCAAGATCTTGCAAACCCATTTCTACCAAAATATGCATGATTACAGTTTTATTAGCAAAGAGAAGCTGCAAACTTTTAGTGTTAATGCTAAATTACTAGATGCACATGAATGCCTCCTCACCACTTGTTCACACCTTTAGACCTGCTGTAGACTGTAGTAGAATGAGCTCACAGGTTTTGGGGCAAAGATGATTTGAATTTGCACTGAGTTCCCTGTGCATATAAACATACTGAGTGTTATATAAGGGTGCATATATTGACCCCAGTCATTTTTCACTGCGGATTATCTAACTGCTGCTTTGCACTGGTGGTAGTAATAGTAGTAGTGGTAGTAGTAGTAGTAGTAGTAGTTGTAATTTTAGTAGTAGTAGTAGATGTAATAGTAATGGGAAATAGTTATTGTAGTAATAGTAGTAGTAGTAGTAGTAGTAGTAGTAGTAGTAGTGGTAGTAGTACTAGTGGTAGTAGTAATAGTAGTAGTAACTGTAGTAGTTGTAGTAGTAATAGTAGTGGAAGTAAAGGGAGTACTAGCACGAGCAGCAGTAGTAATGGGAGAATTAATAGTAGTAGTAGTTGTTACATAAGGGTGCATATATTGACACCAGTAAGTAGTAGTAATAGTAGTTGTGATAGTAGCAGTTGTAATAGTGGTATTAGTAGCAGTAGTAATTTGAGTATTAGTAGTAGTAGTAGTAGCTGTTACATAAGGGTGCATATATTGACCCCAGTCATTTTTCACTGTGGATTATCTAATTATTGTTTGCACTGGTAGTAGTAATAGTAGTAGTGGTAGTAGTAGTAGTTGTAATTTTAGTAGTAGTAGTAGTAGTAGTAGTAGTAGTAGTAGTAGTATTAGATGTAATAGTAATGGGAAATAGTTGTGGCAGTAGTAGTAGTAGTAGTAGTAGTAGTAGTAGTAGTAGTAGTAGTAGTAATAGTAGTAGTAGTACTAGTGGTAGTAGTAATTGTAGTAGTAATTGTGGTAGTTGTAGTAGTTATAGTAGTGGAAGTAATGGGAGTACTAGTACGAGCAACAGTAGTAATGGGAGAATTAATAGTAGTAGTAGTAGTAGTTGTTACATAAGGGTGCATATATTGACACCATTAAGTAGTAGTAATAGTAGTTGTGTGATAGTAGGTTGTAATAGTGGTAATAGTAGCAGTAGTAATATGAGTATTAGTAGTAGTAGTAGTAGTTGTTGTTACATAAGGGTGCATATATTGACCCCAGTCATTTTACACTGCGGATTATCTAATTATTGTTTGCACTGGTGGTGGTAGTAGTAGTAGTAGTAGTAGTAGTAGTAGTAGTAGTAGTAGGAGGCGGAGATGTATTTGATGTGTGATGGATGGCGTGATGGGGCTGGCAGATGCTCGTCAGCCTCTGGTCATGTTCTAGTTTTACTCATGGGCGCTCTGAGCAGAAGAAGCGGGCACAGAAGCAGCGGGCACAGAAGCAGAGGGCACACTGAAGCAGAGGGCACACTGAAGCACAGTCAAACGCTCATTACAATAAAAAGCCTGAAAATGCATCCAATCAGCACGCGGACGTATGGACAGATCACGTTATGCAATAGCCACTGACCTTCTTATGGAACGGCAGAAATAGCTTTGGGGCCTGTGATTTATTTAAGATCTGTTATCTGCAGTTTGTCTGTTTTTATTTGACAGACGGCCAGAAGGAGCAGTGAATAATATGATTCAAGACGGGGTCAAGCTAGCATGCTAACCTTGAAGCCCTCCACATAATCAGTGGTGCATCTTGCAGGACTGACCTAGTATATTCAATCTACACCATGGACTGTATGAAGAGGGTAAATGACCCACAATTCAAACAATATGATTAAAAAACACAAACGGCAATAAATGGCAGAAAGAAAGAGTTTTGTAGTTAGTTTGTATGTACGTACTCATGGATTTCAGACCAAAAAATCCTTCCTGATCCATAGAAGTTATTTATTCAACTCTCTACAGCTCATAAAGTACCCACGACAAATCGTTTCTAACATAACTAATATTGGGAGAATCGTAAATCCAATGTAGACTTTTTTCTCCCAATGATCAATTAATATCAGCATTATCATTTATTGTCTATAATTTCTGCAGTATATCTCACTTAAATGTTGTTACTGTGACAGGTCTAAAAAGAACACACAAGTAGGGGCATAATATTGATAGGCCTGTCACGATAACAAATTTTGAATTATACTTCTGAAGAAAATATAAAGGATAAAGGATAATATTGAAACTAATGTCGCTGCCACAAAAACACAAGAGCAAATTTCAACCACAAAAATATTCTAAATCTACAATACTGTTAAAAAAAAAAAAAAAAAAAAAAAAGCAATAAATAAATAGCAGAATGAAATACTTTAATGTTTAGCTTGTGTCTATAATGAGAATCTTGTCCTATAGCCAAAAAACAACCAAAAAGTAGCGCAAAGAAAATGTACACAAGATATGTATTTACCCCCCAAATACATTGTTTCATTTAACATATATTGAACTATATGTCAATTTAGTAATTATGGTGACAGGCCGAAATATGAGGTTCACAATGACTTTCCTAAGTACACTATTCAGCTTGAAGTACCAACACTATAATAACTTCTGTCATTTCCCAGCGTGGCAATGGAGCAGCGTACCCATCCCCACACAAAAGCTGCTGAAATGGTGTTTTCTGTGGGGCTTAATGGCACATATCGGAGCGTCTCCAGAACACAGGACACGAGATTTAGGAAACTGTCTCTGAGATACACGACTCCCCATCAGAGCCACATCGAGCGTGACTTTGTTCATGATCGGGCTCAGAGGGCTGGACTGGCAATCACTTTTTCTTTCCTCCTTAATCTTTTAGTTGTTGTAGCTTTTTGGTTTGTGTAGATTAAGAAAGCATAACGCGGACTACAGAGGGGTACTTCAACTGGCTTCACGTCACATTCTTGGTACTGATTTTGTGGTGTTAAGTAACTAAAACCACAATATCTGGTTTATTGCAATTAGCTTAGCAATCACTTGATTGTTAGAGCAGTTATGCATCGTCGCACCGTTACGATTGGCATTGGATATTGGCGCCGATATTGAAAATCAGTTCCAACTTTCGGTTCAGTCTATATCCTATTTTGGTGTATATTTCTGTAATAAGATGATTCACTGGACAATGTTCGCCCAAAAAACCTTGTAGTATTTTTCAAAAGGTGTTCTGTAATTACTTTAAATGATAAATAATAGTTACATAATAATAGTTAAATTATGTATTTACAGTCTCCAGTCATAGTAGTAGCAGTGGTAGTAGAAACGTGCTCAAAGTGATGCAGTAGTATCATTGGTCAAAGTATCGACATACTAAGATATGTGTTAAAACATGTCTTAAAAGGTGCACTGCACTTCTTTTCTGGTGGGGGTTCACCACCTGTTTTCATGAAGATGTCAGTGCTTTTTCCAGAGAATAATTTTAAAGAAATACATCAATAGGCGTGACTCTCCACAGATCTGAATTGTAATGTAGTGTAGTGCTGTAACCTGCTTGTCCCCATAGTGATACAGTTTAATCTATACTGTGGAACATTCTAGATAAAGCAATAACATTTTCATGGAGACATCTGGTGGCAGACCCTCCACTAGAAATGTGCACCTTTAATGTATAAGTAGAGGTTTAACTATCAGACAAATGTGAAATGGCTGTGATATTATCCACAAAAGTGCAGATACATCACTAATACGCATGTGTGTAAATGTATCCAATACTAAAATCAGAAACAAAGACAGATCTGCTTAACCAGCCTCAAACTGCACTTCCAAGTGTTACTACGTGACCACTATAAGTCCAGTCCCACCCCTCCTCCTGACAGTGCGCCTTGATGTAGGGTCTCAAGTGAACCCCACAGAGCTATGACATAACACCATCCACTGGCCCTATAGAGAAGACTGCACGCTCCTTGGACTTCACAAACAAATGGAGAGAGGCAGAGGCAGAAAGAGAAAGAGAAAGAGACAGAGAGAGAGAGAGAGAGAGAGAGAGAGAGAGAGAGAGAGAGAGAGAGAGAGA
>JACN01151321.1:0-10156 GCA_000787155.1 Scartelaos histophorus
TGGGCTGAAAATAAACATCTTAAGAAACATAATTGACAACATTTTGGGATGTTTTAGAGCATTTTTAAGCTTCTTGGGGGTCTGGCTAACCCCAATTTAACCAATAAAAGAATCGTTAATATCTCCAAAACTAAAGCAGCACAAATGAAACTTTTTGCAACATAAAACAGCACAAACAATTGACAAAGTTTTTGTGTAGGTTTGTGTTTGATGGGGAGCCAGCTTCACGCAGGTAGGATTTGTGTGTTAAACATGTGTGAATGAAACAAAACGCAACTCCAGGTCTATTTGCAACAAGGAAAAAACATAATAACAGATCAGAAAATGGCATAATACTGGCTCTTTAAAGACACAGACAGCTTATGGTCCAGAGATAAGAAATACACAATACAAATCTGTTTATATTGCATAAAGTATGAAATATATATCGTATGAATGGTGAAAAGTCGTCAAATTGATGCCTATATACAGTACTAAAAACATCTTGAGCTTTTATGTGATATATAACTCCATTTTATTATAATTTTATTATATGTTAACACAAGCCAGTCTGTCAAATAGACTTTAAAGGTGCATTTTTCACTCCTTATATGAGTTGATGTGTTTTGTCTCTAAATCACATTCTGTTCTATGGCCATATAAAAATCTACAGCCTGGGTTATAATGTGAAAGTGCCGATAGCCCACAGTGCTGACGCCTGCAGACCAGGCTCACATCATCGATTTTCATTCACAAAATAGAGACTCTACTCGGGGCCCGTTCGTTTAAATAGACCTGTTACTCCGTGCTCCGCCAGTCACTTTGAATAAACAGCAAATCCATCCAGGTTGCATTAGCCGCACGCCGCTAATTAATATAGGAACGACGTTGTGCTCTCAATTTCATTACGTTTACCCGAGCTTAGCGGTTTGCTCTTTTGGGTTTTGCACTAGAATAAAGCTGCTAATTGGCACAGTAATGTATAGCAGAAAATAGTGACTGTAAATTGGAAATATTTGACTAAAATAAACAAGGTCTCAGCCGAAGTTCTCGGAGGTGATAATGTAAAAAGCAGTTAAAAGCAGTAAAAAGAAGATCAGAATAATTAAATTTTTTTGAATAAAGAAATGGACTTCGGGAGTGCGATGTCACCTGTAGCATTGGGTTCCAGTCAAATGAAGCTCATCGAGGTTCTTTATCGTTTATCAAAGCAAAGAGCCAATCAGGAGCAAGGCTGTTAATGGTAATGCTCCTACAAAACACCAGGCTCATGTAAAGAGGGTTAATGTGAATATTTTAAAGGAAAAGTCCAGAATTTTGGAGATAGGACCTCATTTCCTAGTGAGCCACAGTGTTGTTTTTGCAGAGGTTGCTGGTGCTAGGCTGGCGCATGTCAATAGCCATGTTAGCCGCCACTAAAAACAGACTTACCCACTCCACAAAGCAAAACAATTATAACGCCAGACTATTAATGTAAATGTCTGTGCTGATAGAATAATTTTGTAAAACCAGCCTTGCATTTGAAGGATTTATGTCTGAGCAATAGCGAGTTGTACTACTGATAGCGGTGGACTGATATAACCGCTGCTGCTGAGAAAATAGTCCCTCAACATGCGACGATTCAAACGACACAAGGTTAGTTTCATTTCAAACATTATTCTATCGACACAGACATTTACATCGATAATTTGGCGTAATAATAGATTTGCCTCCGGTGCTTTGTGGAGTGAGTAAGAAGTAAACCAGGTCCAAAACAAGACTAAAATCAGGACTACACCAGGTCCAAACCAAGACTAAAACCAGAACTAAACCAGGTCCAAACCAAGACTAAAACCAGAACTAAACCAGGTCAAAAACAAGACTAAAACCAGGATTAAACTAGGTCCAAACCAAGACGAAAACCAGAACTAAACCAGGTCCAAACCAAGACTAAAACCAGAATGGTTTGGATGGATGGAAAATTAAAAAAAGTGTCTCCACACATCTACAACACTCTGGCTCACTAGGAAATGAGGAACTACGTCCAAAAGTCCGGACTGTCCCTTTAAGACCAAAGAGAGACAACGTCTGTGTCCACCTCTAATATTTTCTCTTTTAGTTTTGTCTTTACCACATTCCTTTGCCTATTTTGTCGTATGTTTTCTTACGTAAACCTGCACAGCTGTGACCATTCAGAATCAAATCAGATCGCTCACATCAGATGTCACTGTTTACATGACATTTCAATCATCGGAGCTTGTGTGTGTGGAGCTCGAGTAAGAATGTCAAGTCATTTAATGGAACAAACGCTTTCAGTGTACAGACCATATGGACTCACACAGCAAAACAGACTGAGCCCTTGCTGTACTACATCATACATACACTATACTACACTATATACACCTATACTGCGCCACACATACACTATACTACATTAGGTGGACAGTTCCTGCCTCAAGTGGAGGAGTTCAAGTATCTTGGGGTCTTGTTCACGAGTGAGGGGAGGATGGAGCATGAGATTGACAGGCGGATCGGTGCAGCATCGGCAGTGATGGAGCTGAGCTGAGCTGAGCTGAAAGGCAAATTTCAGCTCAGCTCCAAATTTCAAATCTCAATTTACCATCAGTCTACATTCCTCCTCTCACCTATGGTCATGAGCTCTGGGTAGTGACCGAAAGGTCGAGATCGCGGATACAAGCGGTCGAAATGAGTTTCCTCCGCAGGGTGGCTGGGCGCTCCCGTAGAGATAGGGTGAGGAGCTCCGTCACGCGGGAGGAGCTTGGAGTAGAGCTGCTGCTCCTTCACGTCGAGAGGAGTCAGCTGAGGTGGCTCGGGCATCTGTTCCGGATGCCTCCTGGGCACCTCCTTCGGAAGGTGTTCCGGGCATGTCCCACCGAGAGGAGGCCCCGGGGAAGACCCAGGACACGCTGGAGGGACTATGTCTCCCGGCTGGCCTGGGAACACCTCAGGGTTCCCCCAGAGGAGCTGGAGGAAGTGTCTGGGGTGAAGGAAGTCTGGGAGTCCCTGCTTAGACTGATGCCCCCATGACCTGACCCCAGACAAGCGGAAGAAAATAGATGGATGCCTATACTACACTGTATACATCTATAGCACACCACACCATTATAGTACACCAAACATTATAGTACACTACACTATATACAGCAATACTATACTACACTATGTACACCTATACTATACTACACCTACACCTACATACTATTCTAAACTATATACACCTTTAGTATACTATACCACACCTATGCTCTTTACACCTTTACACCTACATTATACTACACTATATAAACCTACACTACACCAAACCTACACTATACTACACTTAAACACTTATACTATACTAAACTATATACTACTCACCTATATTCCTATATTATTACCAATATTATTCTGTACAATATACACCTGTACACCTATACTATACTACACTACACTTATACACCTGCACTATCTCTTATGGTCTTATCTGTCTTATAGTTACTTCCACCAATCACAACAAAGCTCCGGCCTGTTATGCCCGTATATGGCCTCTTCCTGTTGTGTAAGCACTTAGGTTGTGGTCTCTCTCTCCCCCCCCGTCCCCCTGTCCCCCGTCCTGCGCCCACAGTCCTCAGAGTAAACAGTGGACTCTCTGTGGGCAGACGCCTTTAGCTGGTGCTGGGGCAGTAGATCTGTCACACCGAGTCGACCAGAGAGAAACTCCACACACTTTAGAATGGAGCACCGGGGAGGACAGCAAATCAATTCAGAGCGGACGGGGAAATTTATAGTTAAAGCCGCACTATGTAACTTTTCTGGTACACTGCTTGCTTGTTTGTCTCCATGGAGATGTGATTGCTTTGGCTGAAATTTTCCACATTTTAATAAAAAACTAATCCAAATTGTGGTTAGTGCAGTTTAATTACAGAGAATATTAATATCATGCAACAATTTCCAAATATTTTTAATTAAGAACATTTTATCTTGATTAAAAAAGCTATAACAAATTATTGTCACTCTGTTTTCTTCTTGCTTTGGCTGCAATTTTCCGCATTTGGGCATTAAACATATTTTTAATACTTTCTGTTACAGCAGCTACTTTTATAGCTCAAAAACACATTGAAAAACATATTCTGCCTATACTGAGCTTGTGTCTCCACAGATCTGACACGTTATTTGACCTGGTGCTGCCTCCACAAATTTAATAAGATAGGCTGGAGAAGTTTAATGCCATAGTGTGGAACTTTCCCATCAAAGCAAAATAGACAAAAAGCTGGTGACATATTAACCATCAGAAAAGTTCTTGTCCAACTTTTAAGGGTGCATTGTGGAACTTTTCTGGGGCTTTTCTCCATGGAGATGCCGTCGCTTTGTCTGGAATGTTACACAGTACGGTATTAAACGTTTCTATCTTCATGGAGACCAAACCAGACCAGATTACAGGTCAGATCTGTGGAGAGGCGACCCCGCTCACAGTCAGAATGCCTGTTTTCCTTGGTATTTTTGAGCTATAAAAGTATAAAATGTAATACATGTAAGCTAAAGCTATTTAATGTCATACTGTGGAACATTCTAAACAAACCAGTGACATATAGAAACGAGCAGAAAAGTTACACAATCCACCTTTAATATACAAAACCATTAAATATAACTTTACGACCACTGAAAGGCAATCTGAACAATCCCATTTATACACTCCCATTTATACACTCAATTTTGTTAATAAAAGTACAGATACCGGAAGAAAAAAAATACTGAAGTAAAAGTGGAATCACAGGGAAAAATCTGCTGGAGTAAAAGTATTAAAGTACTTGTTTAAAGAGTGAAAAGTAAAATTATTTCACACAGATTTTGAGATAAAATAAAGCTTCAAATGCAGTGATTTTGATACAGATTTGTGCTGCATTTTGTTCAATAGAACCAATTCAATAGCTAAATTTAGAATAGAATTTTTCTAGTTTTTATTTGTATATTTTTGTTTGTGCAAAAGAAGAAAGATCTGCACTGTAGTTCTTTGAAGCTCCCAAATTTTCATTTCAATCACACTGAAAAAACAGTGTCATTGAAATATTTTTGTTTGCTCAAACCATGATCATGTTAAAAATAAACTCCTCAGACTTTTCAGCAGGTCTCAAACACTAACAAAAATACTTTTACTTTTCAGTCTAGTTAAAAAATGTAGTGGAGTAGAAAGTATTTCTATCTGCTCTCAAGTGTAGAGAAATAAAAAAAAACTAGTAAACAAGTAAAGTACAAATACCTGAAATGTATATTTAAGTACAGGACTTTACTTTTACGTTACGTTACATCACTGAGTATGTGGTCACTTCTTGTTTCGTTTTCATTTAGGTGACAGTCCCACCACAACCTGATCTCCTCTCTTGGCTAGTTTAGACCTGGTTTAGACCTGGTTTGGACCTGGTTTGGACCTGGTTTAGTCCTTGGGAAGTTCTGGTTTAGTCCTTGGTTAGTGCGAGTTCAGACCTGGTTTAGTTCTTGTTAAGTTCTGGTTTAGACCTGGTTTGGACCTGGTTTAGTCGTTGGGAAGTTCTGGTTTAGTCCTTGTTAAGTTCTGGTTTAGACCTGGTTTAGCCCATGATTAGTCCAAGAATTGAACAGTGATATAATTGTAAACTATGGTAGCAGAAGTTAAAAGTAAAAGTAAAAAAACAACTTTCTAAACCGTGTGAATTATTGTAAAAATAAAAACATCACTTTCAAATCAAACTAGTGTCGTAAGAGCGTATTTAGTGTCCGTAACTCCTGTATAACCAAAAGTATAAATAGCTTTGTGTGACCTACTTCTGCTGCTGTTGAGGTGCAGGATCTCAGAGCGCCCGTCACCCTGACTGACAGGTGATAGTGACAGGTGACAGGTGACAGCGACAGGTGAGGAGTGAGCAGCTCCTTTGGGAGACGAGGACTTTAGACACCGTTTAAATGAGATTCAAATACAACGGCGCTCGGGTCCATCCAAGTTTTACCTCAACTACGACCCTCAAAAAAGCAACTGTAGAGGTCAGACTATAAATTGGGTTCTTGTCTGATAATCAGGAAAGTGAGTTAGCATGCTAGTTGATGCAAAACTCTGCTGTGGTTTCTGAAAGTTGAGAAAAGTGCTTAGAAACGACAGTGAATAATGACATATCAGGGCTGAAGTGGGAGCAAAAAATGGCCGTGGAGAGAGACAAAAAGAGAGAGGGAAAAAGAGTTCTCTCTTTAGAAAAGAGAGAAGGAAGGGGTGAAGAGAATGGTAGAAGAATGAAGAGAGAGAGAGAAGAAAAGAGGAGGAGAGAGAGACAGTGTAGAAACAGAGAAAGTGAAAGTAAAAAGAGGAAGAGAAAGTGTTAGAGAAAATAAAAGAGAGAAGGGAAATGGGAGAGAGAGACAAAGGCAGAGAGAGAAGAGAGCGAGAAAAAGGCAAAGAGAGAGAGAGAAGAGAGAGGAAGGATGGGAGAAAATAAAAGGAGAAGAGAGAGAGGAAGGATGGAAGAAGATGAAAAAGAGAAGAGAGAGAAAGAAGGATGGGAGAGTAATAAAAAGAAAGGAGAGAAAGAGAGAGCATGAATGAAGGGTGGGCAGGTGAAGAGAATGAGAAGGAGGGGAGAAAGAGTGGGTGAGAGAAAAATGAAAGCAAGAGAGTGGACGATGGGAGAGAGATGATAGAAAGAATCTTTTCCTGTTTGATTTGTTTCTGTCCAGAGTTTTTTGTGAGCCAAAAAGACTTTTTTGGACTTTCTCAAAGTGTGAAGCCTCTCGTAGCCTCTCGCCATAGTGTCCTACACAGACAGTACGTATCGTTCCATTACACATCACACACACACAGTGTACGGCAGCGAGCACCTCCAGCGCCTCGGTTTCTAACTACAGCTCTGACCACAGAGTCTGTCACTCACAACATCACTGGAATAGGCTGATGATTCACTCATACTTATTTTGAAGATCATTATTTTGGGAATGATCACTTATCTGATAGTGGCCACAGGCCCAACAATCCACACACAATCTGCAGCTCTGCAGGCTGGATTTATCAAGCTGAAAAAAACCTCTCTTCATGTGATTTTATAGGTGTGTACGTTATAGTTTCATTTTAATATATGAGCTTATTTTTCAAAATATTGTAATGTCCAGTGTTTCACTGACCACAGCAGGACCATCACACTGACATACAACATGTACAAAGTTAGTCAGTTATATTAAAAGTTAATCTAATGAAATGAATTGCAGTCATTTGATTCATAAGCTCTTTAACATATGCTGATCTCAGGTGTGACACTGGTGTGGACACAGTGTGTGTGTGTCGGGTGTTGCACACAGGGTCCAAGTAACACTCAGAGAGTTTGTGTGTTGGCTCAGGCACATGGACAATTAGAGGGAACATTGGTCACAAACTTGTTGAAAAATGCAGTCTCAATAAAAGTCTCAATAAAACTGTAAAAACGTAACTGTATTCACGCAAGACAGATCAGCATAATTCAACACCACACTGTGTAACGTTCCAAGACAAAGCAATAGCATCTCCATGGAAATGAAAAAAAAAAGTGAGAGAAAAGAGAGAGAGAGGGAGAGAGGGAAAAGGGCAGAGAGGGAAAAAGAGTGAAAGGAGAAGAGAGAGAGAGGAGAGAGAGAAAGCTGAGAGAGAAGAAAAGATCCAGAAAAGCAGCAAAAAGAAAAGAAGAGTAGGAGGGAGTAAAAGAGATAAAAAAGTATTTAAAAAAACAAAAAGAAAAGTTACACAGTGCACCTTTAAGTCGCATTCTATTAAAACTCCCAAAGTCATTCCCGTTCTCAGATAGGGCCCCGGTCATTTGTTCTCCTGTAAAGACTCTAACGGCTCCGGCCCCGTTTTAACATTAATCCAGACTGAAGACACGTAATTATACCTGCGGAAGATAAAGAGTTTCCAACTAAACAAAAGGCAATAAACAAAGTGAAAAGGGACGAGCAGGAGCCATATTTTCAAATATCGAGTTCTGTAGGATTCATTCATTACTGTTCTTTAGTGCCTGCTATTGGTAAAAGTTTATTATTAAGTAAGCAGTGAACACCCGCGCACCAAATGGGATAACTTTGGGTGATTGTTTATTTCTTTCTGTCTATTACCTAAAAGAAAGAGCGCATTTGTTTTCAGTTTGCGCAGGGAAACACAAGAAAGCGAAGAAAGAGGCACAAAGTTCAACGTCTTCTACTATAAATGAACCAAACTGAAATTATAATCTTATTTTGACAGTTTCAGAAAGCGGTGCCATTATTCAACCTAAAAGACCAGGCTGTACACTAAAAAAACTATTTAAATGAGTGAAAATTTGACTTTATTCGAGCAGATTCAACTTGAAGTAAAACATATACCAATAGAATAATGTTTTTTTGTTAATTTAGTTCATTTTGTGTCTTATTGTAAGTGCAAAGAGTTGTTTTTTTTCTTATCTTAGAGGTACATTGTGTAAATTTTCTGCTGGAGGGTCTGTTAACTGTTTGTTTCTATGGATACGTCATCGCTCTGCCTGGAATGTTCCACAATATCACATTAATAAAGCTCTACTCACATTTATTCAGTTACAAGTGGTTTCATAGCTCAAAAATACAAAGAAAAACAGGTGTTCTGACTGTGTGTGGGTCGCCTCTCCGCAGATCTGACCTGTAACTTCGAATGATTTGGTCTCCATGGACGTAGAAAGCATTTAATGCCGTACTGTGGAACATTTCAGACAAAGGAACGGCATCGCGACGGAGAAAAGGACTTGACGGACGCTCCACCAGAAAAGTGTAGTGTAATTTATTTTAATTTTTCACATACAAAAAGTCTTGTTCCTCTGGTAGATCATTTTACTTGTCAAGTGAAAATGACTCAAACCAGATTTTAATTCTAGGTTTGAGTTTTTAGGATAAAGTTCGACATGTGTGGATCATAGTTTGTTCAAAAATCTCCATAGTAAATCTCCATAGAATTACATTTTACATTTTACATATTATGACACAATGCAACATTAAAAGCGCTGTAACTGTCTGATTCGGGATCTGTCACCTGCTTGTTTCTATGGTTACATCACTGCTCTGCCTGGAATGTTCCACAGTTTGACTTTAAACAGCTCTGCCTCACGTTTATTCAGTTACAGGTGGTTTTAAAGCTCAAAAATACCAAGAGAAACAAGGATTCTGACTGTGGGTGGGTCGCCTCTCCGCAGATCTGACCTGTAACTTGGTCTGTGTTGGTCTCCATGGTGATAAAAAGGTTTAAAGCCACATGGCCACGTTTACATGATGTTTTGAATTCCAAATTAAATTATTCCGAATGAACATGGCCACGTTTACATGATGTTTTGAATTCCAAATTAAATTATTCCGAATTAAATAGATTGGATTTAAATGATTCTCCTTTGAGTTTACATGGAGTTTAATTCCGAATTTACATGGAAAACTGGTTAAATCGGCTTTATTTAATTTTGTTCTACGTCTGGGGCTGGGGAAGGGTTCTGATTGGACAGGGACACGAACATATTTAGGTCTACTCAAATAAAATACTGGCATTTTGCTGTTTTCTTATC
This sequence comes from Scartelaos histophorus, assembly GCA_000787155.1. Classification (NCBI taxonomy): domain Eukaryota; kingdom Metazoa; phylum Chordata; class Actinopteri; order Gobiiformes; family Gobiidae; genus Scartelaos; species Scartelaos histophorus. The sequence continues at coordinate 9,501 of JACN01151321.1, forward strand.
TATAGTTCTTACAGTGAGTTATTAAAAAAATTGTTTAGGATCGAGACCATCATCGCATCAGAAGAACGACAGAAATAATTTTTTTATTGAATAAACGTTTACATGATCATGGAATAAATCAAATCGGCTTTAAAATCAGAATAAAGCACCCACATAAATCAGAATAAAGTTTAATTTCAAATAATCATTAGGAATTCAGTGTTTACATCGTCTTTTTAAAGCGGAATTAACTTTTATTTGGAATTAAATTATTTTTAAAGCTCTCATGTAAACTGTGAAACATTCCAGACAAATCAATAACGTCTCCATGGAGATAAAACATTTGACGGACCCTCCACCTGAAAAGCTACACATCGCACTTTTAAAACGCCCATATCCACGTAATGACTCACGTTTCGGTCTTGTAGGTGGAGCACCTCTCCAGGGGGATCTTCAGCACACGGTCGCTCAGTCCCACGAACAGGGAGCGGTCGCTGTGGAGAATCTGGAGGCTCAGGATTGGCTGACGCAGTCCGGGTGGGAGGAGCTCCATCTCCTCCAGGTAACAGCCCTGGAGACTCTTGTTGGGCGTGGCCAGGGCTTTGAGAATGGAGCCGTATTCTGTGAGGAAATAATACAGATCACGGGTTATAGTCATGGATCTTTAATAAAAACTG
>JACN01061009.1:0-14499 GCA_000787155.1 Scartelaos histophorus
TTCACTCTGGTTTGCTCTGGTATTGTCCCTGCGGCCCTCAGGCTCACACTGCACATCACAGGGAGCCCGGCTCTTTGTTTTCACCCACACTGAGCTGGGAGCCGGTGATTCACCCGCCGCAGGCTCCAAGTACAAACGGCTCGAGTTACGTCTATTCACCGAGCGATGATTCAGACTCAGAGATATTCAGGCAGAGTCGAGGCCGGCGATGTTACAGGTCTGCAGATTATGAGCTTGAAATGTGCCCGGACCAAAAACTGTATAAAGAAGTGGACCAACGGTGTTCGGCTCCAGGCAAATGAAGCTCACCGGGCTAGCAGTTATCGGAGTGAATAAGGAGAAATCAATTTAAAATTTTAATTCTAGAGTCAGTCTGTTTTAACAAGTTACTTATGTTTTATTCATTACCGTAAGGTTAGTTTTGCTCAGGACTGTTGGCATGGCGATTAACAATTTCAAACTAAATATTCAGCTACATCTTTTGAATGAGAAACAACAACAAAAATGCTTACTTACGTCTTAAATTTTGAAAGTAAGACTATGTAAAAGTACGTATGATGATTTTTCATTTATTTTGTTTTAATTAAAGTTGCATTGTGTAACTTTGCCTCAATTGCCTGAAATGTTCCACAGCATGGCATAAAACTTCTCCATTTCCAGGACTAAACTGGGTCTAAACCAGGTCTGAACCAGGACTGAACCCGGACTGAACCAGGACTAAGCCAGGACTAAACCAGGACTGGACCAGGTCTCTGCTCTGCTCAAGTTTGGTTCGGTAAACGGTCGTTATTTGTTTTTCCCATTATTCATTTAAACACAATTAAATAAGAAAACTGAAAAAATAAATCATCAGTTTTTTTAGACAAATAATGAAGAAAAGAGTTTTGTTTTTTTTTTGGTTTCTAATTTTTGCTTCAATTTCGAAAAACAAATGAAAACAACGATACGCAGATTGTCTTTGTTTCTAGCAGCGCGATTTTTCCATTTGCACCTGTTTTTTGTTTGTACCTCGTCTAAATTTGTGTTTGAGTTTGTGAATTTGCATCGTTTCTGAACTTGGACGCTGTTTTCTCGAACTGAGACGTAAAACTGAGCTCCTCAATGACTCTGATTGAGTAAATAATGAGGGAAACCAACTATAACACGCCTAAAAGCTCTGAAAACTCGTCCAAAAATCACAGTTCGCTCAGAATAACAGTTCCGTACCAGTGCTGCTGATGAGGCCGGTGAGCCCCTCCTCCAGCTGAGGGTCCAGGGGACAGTCCGGCCCGGTGTCCCAGCCCATGTCTCCGTCCCCGGGTTCGCTCTCCCCGTGTCCACTGTCCTTCGTGCTCTGCCAGTCTCCACAGTCCTGAGCTCCACACCTGCAGAAATCACGGTATCGGAGAAAAGTTTAGACGCGATTTCGCCCAATAAACACCCAAAAACTCCCTCGTTACCATGAAATCCTTTTTGTCGGCACCCAAGGAAGAGGCTGTGCTAATTATCAAAATAGTTTGTCATTATTAAAGTACAATATGTAACTTTCTAGAGTATTATTTCCCAACGACTGGAAGAAAAACGCAGACAGGTCCACCTAACTTTTCAGGAATGTTGAAAAGTTAAGGCATGTTTTGTATAATTTCTAATCTTTTTGTAATTATCTTATTGAGGTCCCACAGTCCTATGTTCCATCAATTCTAAAATGTTCTTATTTCTAAAATTTTTCTCAAAATTAAACTTTATTTTTATACCGCATTTAAAGGGATGATCAGATAATAATAAATTGTTTTCCTTTGCACAAACAGAGGTCGACTTACCACGATCAACCTAAATAGTGAAACATTTTGCAGAATTAAAATCTAGATTTAGCTAAAATCTACATTACTTCTACGTCAACTGCTACTGGATAAGAAGTTGGGTGTAACTGATCAAATTGGGAGAAATGGGGATAAACTCTGATGCACATTGGTGATAAAAGAAAAGTGGGAACGTAGAGCCAAATTCTGGAAAGAAAAAAGAAGAAAAAAAACAAAAAAAAATTCAAAATGAGGGAACAGGGCTGTGAGAACATAAGCATGCTCCTGTTTTATTGAATATTTTGTTCCAAAGTTGCTGGTTCAATTGAACGTTGAAAAGAAAAAGAAATCGGCTTCATTTAATGTCCAAACGGGCGACTTATGGAGACCTTTTCTAGCTGGTTCAAAGACTGTTTTTCATTGTTTAAAACTTGAGTAATAGTAACTGTTCAGAGACATGATCAGCCACGAATAAAATATCCTCATTAATCTTCAATAATGGTCAAATCCACCTTTTATTTTGTGATTTACGAATAGCGTCTGTTGACTTTTGTGTCTTTTAAAATACGGGTCCCCAGAAAAAAAACGTTTGGAAAACACCGGTCTAGAGGCACCTGTAAGGACATGTTTTTATTTGTTTTTCAGCGCAATAAAACCAACCAAATGGAAGAAACGGAAAAAAACTCACTCATTTACAGGGTATTTAAAGTATAACAAGTAAAAAATAAACCTGTCTGAACCCATCACTTGCCTTTTTCCGTTAAGATTTTATTGCTTTGCCTGGAATGTCCTTAAAGGCCACCGTGCAGACAGATCCCACTGCAGATTTTAAGTCGTGTAAGATTCACCTCATGTCTGTGGTTTGCGCTTTTTGACGTTTAAAAAGTCGTTTAAAACCGAATAATTCTGTAGCATTAAACTGTTTACACTTCATGTTTTTAGCACCTGGGCATTGTAAATTTTATGCTTTTCTGTGATTAAAGTTGTTCATTCGCTGCATGTCCTTGTAGATGAAGTTGGTAGATGAAGAAACCTGACACAATTTACAGCATTCGTCAGTTTTAAACGATTTTTAAAGTTAGGACCAAAAGCGCAAACCACAAACACGAGGAGAATCTTAAAAGACCTGAACTCTCCGATCTCAAATACCGCAGCGGGACATGTCAGAAATAATTTGAAGACCAAATGAATCTCATGGACTAAAGACGATTCTAAATCCAGTTAAACATGAATTACTGGAAGAATGACTCCGCATCACAAATGTCATCTGAGGCTAATCTGATAAAACTGTCCCAGATGTGTCCCAGCTCCTGCTTTTTATTCATTAAACTAATAAGAATATTATATACAGACATTAACGAGCTGCACAATGTAAAGAACCAGTTAAAAATACACTTAAAACTACTGTTACTACTTCAGGTAAGGAAGATAAATTGTTCCATCAGATTTTGAATTTTAAATACCGCAAAATTTCTCACTTCGATTTTTTAAACTCTGAAAAACTCAGAATTCAGAGGGTAAAATTCGCAGCGAAGATCCAAAATGTCAAGGCAGAAGCATCGATCCTGTGAGTGAAGAGGACAGAGGCTGTTTCCTATTGGCCGTTCTCATCAGTGGGCGGGGTTTACGCCTTAGAAATAAAAGAGACGAGGTTTTTAACTCCTGTAAATTCCTGACTACTGAGCGCACCTGAGTATAAGCCACACCTGAGTATAAGCCGCAGGTGTCCACGTCTTCGAGAACGTTTTCAGGTTCGCTCCGTCGGCTTTTATCGCCTCTGAAAGTGTTTGTCGTCTTTTTGCGTCGAGTTTACAGCGGCAGTTCTACGTCCGTCTTCAGATCAGTCGACTTTAACTTAAAAGCTGCGTCATCTGCGTTTCTTGGTGTGTTTTCCATGAGGAGGTTGTGTGGACGAAGCGTAAACCGGTTTAGTAAATGCTATTTTCAAATGTGGGGAGAAATAAATGCATTGTGGGTACTACTGACTACTGTGTGTTTTGTGTTCATTTAATGTATCATTTACGGCTTATAGTTTTAAAGTGCATATGACAGATTTATAGATTATTCTCATTTCACTAAAAAGTATTTATCATTCAACTCCACACTAGGTGAGATTTCTCACTATATTCATCTTGGTTTGACCATTTTTATGAAGTTAAGTTATTTTCCAGCTGGACATGGACAGTAGGAGTCTCCAATCTGTAGCCTGGGAGCTACCAGTAGCTCTCCACCCCCTTCCAAGTAGCTCACCAAGGGATTTTGGAATTATCCATTGTGCTGAATAACAAAAATGTACATGGTTATTGGCATCGTAAATGCTTCAAAATGTTTACATGTTTAGATGTTACAACACGTGTTGACCATCCCTTGTGAGGTCTTTAAAATGTTTACATTTTGAAGCCCAACTTTGAGCACTAATAAATGGACAGGTGTTTCTTTGTTTAATAGGCATCTAACTGTACCCAAAAGCTCACCCTTCTTCCTATAATTGTCTCTTCTTCTTGCAGCCACTAAAATGAGTAGCTCTCTGGCATTTTTGTTTTGTAAAGGTATCTCACCAGAGGAAAAAGGTTGAGGACCCCTGCTCTACATGTTATCTCGCAATTATAATGTTAACATAGGCTTGTCTCTTTCAGGAGCAGAAAATAAATTTTTTTTTTTTTTTTTTTTTTTTTTTTAATGAATTTTAAACACTTAAAAAAATAAATAAATAAAACTATATGTATGTAAAATTCTAAATTGGATCGAATAAATTATCTTCCATATTCAAAAAATGCATTTCACTGGAACGTTTTTATTATTACTCACAGGAGAATCTTCCCAATGTGAGAGTTAGAAAAAAAAAACAGAAAACCGAAGACTTTGTTGTGTCTCCGTATCTGCCGCATTCTTCTCATTTTTGTGGTAAAACTGAAACTGAAACGAGCCTGAATCTGGGCGAACTCGAGTCTGAACTGAGGAATCAGATCAGAATGAACCGCTGAAGGTTTATCAAATCATTTCTCACGTTTCTCTTTTAAAAACTTGACAGATTATTGTGAATATTGTGATTTTATTTCACAAACTCCACAAGAATAACCCAAGAATAAAACTCTTCTATTATCACCTATTATTACTCTTCTATTTACTTTCTAAAATATTATCACAAACATTTTTCAGAACATTTGAATTTTTTGGCTGGTTAATCGCAGAGTTGGTTCGCATTAATCATATGACGTTTTAAGGATTTTTAAAATTTTGGCAGAGAATTTATTAACTTAAATTCATCAAGATTATTCCATAGTTTTACTCCAATATTTTTTCTTACTATCTTAATATTTGTTCTTACTTGTTTCAAAGTGAAGCAAACCTCTCAGATTATAGTGACGTCTTCTTAATTTGAAGGACTGAAATTTCCCAAAATTTTAACTTTATTGTCCATAAATTTTAATCGGTTGGATTTTATAAAAAGTGGATTAGTTGAATTCCTATATCCTGCTTTATTTATTAATCTTAAGGCTCTTTTTTGCCATTTTACTATTGTTTTACTGGCATTTTTACACAATATGATCGATATGGTAGCACAAGAGAAGAGTAAAATATATGCAGTATTCAGTAAAGTTGTAGTTTTATAGAATATACCAACGGTTTTTGAATAATTTACTCTTGATGTGTTGTATACGAGGCTTCCAACAAATTTGATGGTCGATAATTATCCCCAAAAAGGTAGTTTCGTAAACTCGTTCTATTTCAGTTCCATTCAGACACAATTTTACATGAAAATCTTGGACATCACTGGACCCAAATATAATATATTTTGTTTTCATTTCATTTAAAAATAAGCATTGTTTTAAATATTTCAATTCAGCTTCTACTTTCAAAATGAGCTCTTATGCATTTCTTCAGCGCACAGTCGACGAAACAACTAAAACAAAACTACTACCACTTAAATTTGATATTAAAGAATCAATATTACGCTATTTTCTGCGCAGTTTTATGTTTCCTCGTCACAAACAGACCTGGAGTTGTGTTTTTTTTGCCTGCATTTTCACGCCGAGTTCTTCTCTCAAGCCGAAAACACTCCGTTCCACCTTGTGACGTCATCGTGCGGCGATACAGGAAGTGCTCCGATGTGTTTTTAAACTCCGCGTGTCTCCGCTCGAATCGTTGAGGATACTTTCAGCCCTGGAGTTGCCAAGTAAAAAGGCAGGTAAAACTACAATTTCGTGACATCGCAAGGTGGAAGAGAGCGTTTTGAGATGCGTAGCTGGAATAATAATGCAGGATTACTCCAAAAAAAATGTCAAAAAGATGAAGTAATCCAATGAAAATAGTGTCTGCGCGGACCAGAGACAAAAACTATACAAAAAAAAGAAAAGATCTGCACCGCTGTTCTTTGAAGCTCCCAAATATTTATTCAGTGACACCACAATGTGCCCATTCTGCCGATTCTGGATATAAACTCTGAGGACTCGGGCTCCAAAAAGTCTCAATGAAGATTCGGACCTAAGAGCGTTTTGGTGACTCAAAATGTTGACAATGACGTGACCTGAGTCCAGCTGCAGTTTCCTCAGTTAAAAAGGTTCAAATGTGATAATAATCCCCACATCCCTGTAGAACCTCTAGAAACAAATCATTTTCTCACAAATCCTGAGTTCTTCTGCATGTTTTTTGTCCTTAAAGTGTCAAATGTTCATGTGGTGCGACCGTCCGCCCTTAACTCAGGATTTTTAAACTTCTTTAAAATGACTCTAAATCTAATCACATTTATTTTCTTTCTTTTTTCTCATATTTTCTCAAGTGTTTTTAGTCCCACGTGTAAATTAAATCGGCTTTAACATCAGGATAAACCACCCACTTAAATCAGGCTTTAACAAGGATAAACCACCCACTTAAATCAGAATAAAGTTTCATTCTGAATAATCATGAGGAAGTGTTTACATGGACTTTTTAAAGCGGAAATAACTTTTATTCTGAATTAAATTATTTTATATCAGATTTAAAGCCTCATGTAAACGGGACAACTGTGGTGTCGCTGAAAAAATCTAAAAATTCGGGAGCTTCAAAGAACTTGTGAGCGAATCTCTTTCTTCTTTTGCACAATTAGATGAAGTAAAACATTATCACATGAGCCAATTTTATCATATATGAGGTTGTATTTGGTCAGTGACGTATGAGGATCAACAGGCACGTTAACATTTATATTAAACACTTTTAGTGTTTTTATGTATGTGCAAAATCCCTCAGTCGTCCATATTTTGTTTTATTATCTTTGCATATTTTGGTGTTTTTCCCTTTTACTGTAGCGTACCCGTGGTGTTTTATTTTGACATTTGTCCTGTTCTCTTGTAGTTTTGAGTTTTACTTCCTGTGTTGATTGTTTGCTCCGCCCACATGTGTTTCACCTGTGTCTGTAGTCGGGAGCCAAAGTCTCAAAAGCTCAATAAAATGGGTTGAACCTGCCATACTTTTTATCTGTGTGTTTTGGGGGTTTTTTGTTGTTAACTTTGACCCTATGGATCAATAATTGTAGGATCTGCTCTGTGGGAATTATTGTGAAAAAATTTTTTGGGCCATTTTAATGTATGAACCCTTCATTTTTTTTATAGAAAATTATGAAAAATTGAACATTTTCTGAAATCCTCAGTGGGTTGGGTAAACTATTCCTGATGCAAAGAACATGTGGTGACAACATTCAGTGAAAAAACAATTCTTAAAACACATTTCTACATGATTTTGGCTCAACTGAATGCAAAAAAAAAAAAAAAAAAGCCGTTTTCTCACTTTTTTCCAATATCTTCACCTTTATCTCACTGGCCTCAACTATTCCCCCCAAGTTATGACATCATCCACTAAACTGTAAACTCATTCCACTGAAAATATGATAAAAATCCAACCAAAAACACTGGATCTGTGATGATTTCACTACGAGCTGCGACCAACAGACCCAGAACTGAAACAGAACTTTAGGCGACCCACAAAATTCTGAAAGACAAACTGGAGATTTATCCTGAGTGTAAATGTCACATGATTAAACATCATGAACAAGGCGTCTTTTTAATTTCAACATAACTCTTTTCTCCCAATAGAAACGTGTCACACAAGAAATATAATACAATTTGTGCAGCACCGTGAAAATGAAGGGTTCATACATTAAAATGGCCACAATTTTTTTTTTGCCCTACGTTCGTCCGAGGAAACAGGAGAGGACGTGTTTGTGTTGAGTGTTTGGAGCCAGACTTCAGCCTTGAACCGAACGAGCGACACCGGAGCGCTCACTCCTCTTCCTGCAGCCCAGTCACAACAACAAGAGGCTTTTAACACACACCAGCCTCACAGACAAAAGAGTGGGTTTAGTGTTTGTGTTAGTCTGGTCACTCTGGGCTTCTGCTTTGGGCTTTGGCCGAGGATCACGCTGTAATTCTCAACATAGAGGTGAAGTAGAGGAAGTAGAGTTGTCGCACTTATTGTTGTAGTTTTGTGAAATCGAGAAATATAAAGAAACAAATGTTCTAAAAGTTTGTTTGGTGTAATCCTCTAGTTGCTCAGTGTGTTCTAATATAAATTTGTGTTTTCAGACTCTAAAAAGTCAAATTCCCAGACGGGCAAAAGAGCCAAAGTCTCCTATTGATTACATTGTACATTGCCTTGGGCCAACCTGATCATTTCTGTTTGTGATCAAGCTTCTTTTACTTCCTGTATTACGACAAAATCTGCATTTCAGCAATATTTATTTTAACTTCTCATGTGTATTAAACATGACTGACCTATAGAATGTTGTGATGCTCTCTGAAACCCAGTAATACCTGCTGTGACAGACCTTGCAGGTGCTCAGACACATTTCTACTATGACAGACCTTACAGGTGTACAGATATAGAAACCTGCTACGACAAACCTTACAGGTGTTCAGATACATTGGAACTGACCTGGTATTATAGATCTTACAGATGTTTAGATATAAACACCTGCTTTGATAGACCTTACAGGTGTTCAGACACAGAGTTCTGCTATAATAGATCAGATCTGTGGAGAGGCGACCCCGTTCACAGTCGGAATGTCTGTTTTTCAATTAGTTTCGAGCAGTAAAACCACCTGTAACTGACTAAAGTAGAAATGTAAAGTAGAGCTGTTAAATGTCACAGTGTGGAACATTCCAGGCAGAGCAGTGACATCACCATAGAAACAAACAGAAACAAGTGACAAACTCGCAATCAAAAAGTTACACCATGCAACTTTAACACACAAATCCTGTAAATTTAGACTGAGTTGCTCTTTCAATCAGAAAACACTCTGACCGTACGAGTGTTCAAACAGGCCAACTAACCTGCGGTGGTAAACCATACAGGTGTTCAGACACTGAATTCTGCTACAATAAACCAGACACATTGGTCTGTGGCCACATTCATACTTCACAGATCTGCTTTGACAGACCTTACAGGTGATCAAATATAAAAGCCTCCTTTGTTAAACCTTACTGGTGTTCAGACATGCCTACAAACCTTAGGGGGTTAATGTTACAAGTGTTCAGACAGCCCTACTAACTTGCAGTGGTTCAGATAGATAAGAAATTACCTACTTTGACTAACCTTACATGTGTTCAGAAACAAATCTTTACTTTGACTGACCTTACAGATGTTCAAAAACGGACTTCTCCTTTGATGGAACTTACAGGTGTTCAGTCAGGCTTACTAACCTGCAGTGATAAACCTTACAGGTGTTTAGACACAGATATCTGTTATGATATACCTTCCAGGTGCTCAGACATGTAGGCGTACTTACAGATGTTCAGATACATTGTCACTGACCTGCTATAATAAACCTTACAGGTATTCATAGACATAGAACTCTGCTTTGACTGACCTTACAGTTGTCCAGACACAGATCTTTGCTATAATAGACCGTACAGGTATTCAGACGCAGATCTCTGCTTTGATGGACCTTACAGGTGTTCAGACATAAATCTTTGCTATAATAAACCTTACAGCTAATCAGACACAGATCTCTGCTTTGATAGGCCTTACAGGTGTTCAGACACAGATATTTGCTATAATAAACCTTACAGCTACTCAAACACAGATCTCAGCTTTGATAGACCTTACAGGTATTCAGACACAGATCTCAGCTTTGATAGGTCTTACAGATGTTCAAGCACAGATCTCAACTATAATAAACCTTGCAGGTGTTCAGACACAGATCTCTACTATAATAAAGCTTACAGGTGTTCAGACACAGATCTCTACTATAATAAAGCTTACAGGTGTTCAGACACAGATCTCTACTATAATAAAGCTTACAGGTGTTCAGACACAGATCTCTACTATAATAAAGCTTACAGGTGTTCAGACACAGATATTTGCTATAATAAACCTTACAGGTGTTCAGGCACAGATCTCTACTATAATAAAGCTTATAGGTGTTCAGACACAGATCTGTTGTGACAAACCTTACAGGTGTTCAGACATAGATCTCTACTATTATAAACCTTACAGGTGTTCAGACACAGATATTTGCTATAATAAACCTTACAGCTAATCAGACACAGATCTCTGCTTTGATAGGCCTTACAGGTGTTCAGACACAGATCTCTGCTTTAATAGGCCTTACAGGTGTTCAGACATAGATCTCTACTATAATAAAGCTTACAGGTGTTCAGACACAGATATCTGCTTTGATAGATCTTACAGGTGTTCAGACATAAATCTTTCCCATAATAAACCTTACAAGTGCTCAGACATAGATCTCTGCTATAGTAAACCTTACAGGTGTTCAGGCACAGATCTCTACTATAATGAAGTTTACAGCTTTTCAGACACGGATCTCTGCTTTGATAGGCCTTACAGGTGTTCAGACACAGATCTCTTTGATAGACCTTACAGGTTTTCAGACACAGATCTTTGCCATAATAAACCTTACAGGTGTTCAGGCACAGATCTCTACTATTGTAAACCTTACAGGTGTTCAGACACAGATCTCTGCTATAGTAAACCTTACAGGTGTTCAGTCAGATGGATTTACCTGCGGTGGGAGAACTTGTTTCCTCTGAAGTTGGTCCTGGGCTGGAGCTGACCCTGTCGGAGCAGAGACAGGAGCTGGGAGATCTGCTGCAAAACACCACCACAAAAAAAAAAAACATGAGTTAGAACCGAGAGAAGGAAAGTTGTGACTCAGCTAAATAAAAATAATCAAATTTAAAGAGCTCATATTTAGTTATTTTCGGATAATGTTCAGCTCGAATCACCTCAAAGTCGTGTATAAAGCAAAGTGCAGTGTGTTACCTGTAAATATTCAAAGACTTTCTGAAATGAGAACAAATCACTACATTTAAGAAGAAAATTGCATGTTTAATAAGGCCACAGTCAGAACCAAATTTAAATGTTGAGAGAAACAATAATCATCGACAAAACTGTACAGATATTTACATAGACCAAAACAACAATAAATAATATGTATGAATGGAAAAGAAAACTGAAGAAAAGTGAAGATTTCCATTTTGCAACTGATTCAAACGCTGCAAAAATCCCCGTCCTTAAAACTAGAAAAATCCACGTGTTTTATCCACCAGTGCAGGAAGGGAAATCTTAAAATTACAAAATATATCTCGGCCTCGATAAAGCTCAAACTAAGATATTTTAAGATATTTTAAACAATAATCTAAGTGTTTTTATGATCTAAAATAAACCATAAAACCTAAAAATACTGTTGTTTTAGGAAAGGTTCAAGTGTTAAACTCCATTTGAACTTTTTTTTTTTGCTCGTTTTGTGTGAATTCTAACTAGTTTATAGATATAAAAACTAAATAAGGGGGAAAAAAATGAAATAAGTTTAATAATCTTACACATTTAGCAGTCATTTAGTCCCATTAAACAAGATAAATGTTTTTTTTACTAGATTTAATAGAATAAATGTTGGTTAGTTCGTATCGCCTGGAAAATGAGGAGGCAGAAAACGTAGAATGACACTTTCTTTGCTCATTAATTTCTTGTAAATTTAATCTTTGGACACCGCTAATGTCTTTTTGTTCAAATAAATAAATCATTTGGATCGTTTCAGCGCAATTTGCAATGAACTAAAGGCAAAATGTAGGTGTTTGTTTTGAGTTTTGAGCCACTATTCCAGCAGATTTATCCAAAACCACTGATTTGTCCCAGTTTTACACCAAAAAATGTCCAAAATGTCCCTATTTTTGACCAATCTGAGCAGTAAAAAAAGGCATAAACTGACATTTGTTGAGGTAAAATACAGAAAAGCTGCTTAGAAATGACGAAAACGCAAAGAAAATCAGATTATACTGACTCACTTTAGTTCCATTACGCACTCGTTTCACAATCATATTATTGCCGACTCAAACCAGGAATGTCCCAGTTTTTTATTTTGAAAATCCGATTGACCGAAAACTTGAGAACTGCCACTTTATGACATCACAAGGTGGAACAGAGGATTAGAGAAATAGACAAAAAGACAAAGAAGCATGGGGGAGGGTACAAAAGAGAGAGTGATTTAGGGCGACGAGTTTCTGTTTAAACACGTGCAAATGTAAAAACTGAAACAGGAAGTGGCCTCTGCGTAAAACCCATTCTTCTCTCTTTCCTTCCAGGATGTGCGCCGTTAGCCTGGAGTTTACATGTGACTAATGGCACTTTTCATGATTAACCTCAGCCACGTCTTTGGACCTTTAGCCGAGTTGTGTTTGTTTCATTCACGCACGTTTCAGTAAATTTTCTTATTGCACGGACGAAACGAGAGGGTTAAAATTTCAGGGTAAAATATTTCAGAGTTGTTTTATACACAAAGTCTATTTTAGTGATAATTCAACTCCCCTTTGTGTTAATTAAATTCCCCCAGTGTTAATTCAACTTCCCCTGTAAATTTAATGTGTTTATTACACCTTAACTTTATTTAACTATTAACTGTTGGAAAAAAAAAAAAATGTTTAAACTGTTTGAAAAATGTGGAGGAAAAATGTTTTTACAGTTTATTTTATCCATTGAAATTGAGTAAATCTATTTTTGAATTTGTACTGTAGCAAAGAATAAAACCATTGAAATTTAACATGAATTTCACTTTTTATTAAGTATAGTAAATGCATATTTGTTAGAACATTTGTTTTAATTTAAGCAAAATGTAAAAACATAAAAATAAAAATGTAAATAGTAACAATTACAAAAATGTTGTTATCTACTTTTTTTAAAATTTTTTTAAAATTTTTTAAATTTCTGTAAATTAAAAAAAATGGGCAAGTATCACGTAAAATCTTTAGTATCAATTAATTTTAAAAAAAAAAAGAGATACCATGAATAAAATATTTTAAAAAATGCAAAAATATTTTTAATGAAATACTAAACTGTGTGTGTGTCATACTTTTTAATTTAAGCAAAAAATGCCTAAATTTTTAAAAGTTTTGTAATACAACTTTTTATTTTTTTTAATCTTTTTTAATCATTTAAATTCTTTAGTATTAATTAATTTAAAAATACATAATCTTAATAAAAAAATTTAAACAACACATTTTTTTTAAAAATGAAATACTAAATTTAATTAAAGACTATGTGTAATACTTTTTTTTTTAAACATTAAAAACAATAACATAAAAAAAAATATTAAACAAAAAAAAAGATAGGCAACCATTTACATTTTTTTTTTTTTTTTTTTAGGTCAGTCCACAGAACAGCTGCAGGTTTGGTTTGAGTCGTTTCTCTGCCGTGAGAATGTGGCAGAGTTTGTGATCAGCTCTTTTCAGTGTGTTTCCCTGACGGACGCTCGAACGGAGAAAACCTGCAGCTTCCAAAAGCTGTTCTGAGTTTGAGGATCGAGCTGAAGTTTTCAGGTGAACAGCTCCTTTTACCTTTAGTTCAGTAAAGATTCACAATTCCAGGTGTGAAATGATCCAGATGATTCTAGTGAAGGGGAGTTTAATTTTGGAAACATCATTGTAACGTTGCTCAGTCAATAGTCCAACACAAGCCCTTTAAACCCTTTAAACCCTTTAAAGCGTTTAGACCTGGGCCTGGACTCTGGCCTGAGCCTCTGTGGAACCTGTCGGCTTCACAAATGTAGGAAACACACTCGGAGCCTCTTCCTGCGGAGCCTCCGGGGAGCAGGAAACGCCTGATTTGTGCCAACTGTGTCGACAGAGGGGATTGTGGGTAGCTTCCCGTCTTCTCGCTTTAAACGGGCTTCACGTGAGCCGGCGCCCTCGGCCCGGGGTCAAAGGGCGTGGGTCCAGACTGGCCCCTCCCCCTCACACATGTACACATCCCCACACCACAATAGAACAATGAGAACATTACTCTGATTAATGGAATCATCTGGAAGGTAAAGAGTCACAGGGTGAAACAGAAGAATGTGCCCTACTTTAAATGATGGTCACATCCCTCTTATAATGATGATTGCAGTAGTAATAGTAGTACTGGTACTAGTAGTAGTAGTAGTAGTAGTAGTAGATGCAGATGTTCGGTTCTTCCTCCCTGCAGATGTTCGGTTCTTTCTTCCTCCCTGCAGATGTTCGGTTCTTCCTCCCTGCAGATGTTCGGTTCTTCCTCGCTGCAGATGTTCGGTTCTTTCTTCGTCCCTGCAGATGTTCGGTTCTTGCTCCCTGCAGATGTTCGGTTCTTTCTTCCTCCCTGCAGATGTTCGTTCTTGTCCTGCTCCTGTTTGTGTGATCAGCTGCAGGGTCGCGGTGGTAAAAGTGATTTGTGGCTCGAGCAGAAGCGAGGAGAGTAAAGGAGGAGGAGGAGGAGGAGG
>JACN01151340.1:0-12363 GCA_000787155.1 Scartelaos histophorus
AGAGAAGCAGTGGTAGGAGATGTTTTGGATGTGTATGCATGAGGAGCAGTGGTAGGAGAGGGTTTGGAGGTTTGGTTATATACACATGAGGAGCAGTGATAGGCAAAGTTTTGGGTGTGTACACATGAGGAACAGTGGTAGGAGAAGGTTTGGGCATGTACATGTGAGGAACAATGGTAGGAGCAGGTTTGCTGTGTGACACGTGGGCTGCAATGCAGAGTGGGCTTCCTTTTGGACTAAATTATTGAGCAGTTCTTATAGTTAGAGCTACAGCAGAGTATTAGCCACGGTATGATGGCTGTGTGGAAACAAACATATAAAGGAAAAGGATTTTTACATAACATTTTTCATACATATATTAGAGTTGTCAAAAGTATTGAAAAGCATCATCATCATCATCAAAGTACTACAATTTAATGTTGAAAATAACATTTTATTGTCTAAAGAGCTTCCTTTTTTTATTACCACTGTGGTATCGGAATCAGTATTGAATTCCTCAGTAGCAAATTTGTGTTAAACAATAAGACATATAAGACAATAAGACATATCATGACAATACTAACCTCACTGTAATATAAAATTACCATGGGAGACTTATATATTAGAACATATAACATGAACTTGGTGTGAGTAATCATTGAGTGCATTGTGTTTTAAAGGTGCACTATGTAACTTTACTGGTAGAAAGTTCACCAACTGATTGTCTCCATGGAAACAAGCAAAAGACAGCCACCAGGCCAAGTTACAAGTTAGATCTGTGAAGAGGATCACCTACTCCACGTAAGAATGATGATATTATGTATGTGTATGAATGGATGCATGGTTCCTTGTAATGTAAAATGCTTTGAGTGCTTTGAAGGTGGAAAAGCCCTATATAAAAATGTGGCCATTTAATAGTATACTATGGAATATGATGGAATATTTCAGGCAAAGGATGAAGAACTCCATAGAGACAAGGAGGCACCTGTATATATAAAGTGCCTGTTAGGCTGCGACTTGTTAACGATTACGATTGTGGCAAAACATTTGTACTTGTCTCTGACAGTTGTGAAATGTACTTATAAACTCATGACAGGATCCTCAGAATGCATAAGGTAAGTGATTGTTCAGTTTGGACCAATGCAAACTGTTTAAATGAACTAGTTCTGTTTTCAAATGTGCGACAAAACCAAGAGGACTTACTTCACTTCACAGTCTAGCCTTTGCTGGTTTGTCACAAGAAAAAGTGGCAATGCCAAAAATACAATTGTTTTTCATAATCTTCTGGGGGCTCTTGAGCTGCCCTACTTTCTCAGATTGCTTTGGTGTTTGCTGAACAGCATTTTTTATTTAAAATATTTAAAGACACTGTATTTGTTTTTTCCTGCCTTAAAATGTTAACATAACTAGTTTATTTGAAACAGTTTACAGTTAACAAGTTATTCCTCACGTACCTTCTGCATTCCAGCTGCAAATGTAAACAAACTGCTCCTTAAGCAATTCATTTGTGGCTGATGGGACCAAAGTTTGATAATAAGTCTCCAGCTTGAAGCAAAAAAGAGCACTCCGCCCTCATTTCCTGACCTTCTTCTCATGCTGCGAACTGAGGAGGATCAACGGTCTGCCAAGATAGACCGTATGAAGAAACATCTGGCAGCTGTTCATGCCCACTCAGTCTTTAGCATGCCCACCTTTGACCAGATATCACTTGCAAACCCTACCTCAACTAACAATGAAACTGTGAAACTTGAACAAAAGTAAATGAGCTCACAAAACAAGTGGAAAGGTTAAGTCAAATCTCAAAGAACCCGAACCCAGTAAACAGCCCACCTTTAACCCCACAACCAGTGGAACACAAAACAAATGAGACTGCCAAACTTGAAAATGAAATAGCTGAGTTGACCAAACAAGTTCAATTGCTTGTCCAAAACCAAAGGCATCCCAACAAACCTGATCAAACCAAACTCAAATAATCCTTAAATGGAAAAGTCAGACTCCCACGATGTTCCCCCAGAGTGCCAGACATGCCACGTGCATGGTTTTGTTTCAAGTGTGGGGAAGACAATCACATAGCTGTCCGCTGCACAAGTGAGCCAAATCCCACTCTAGTCAGAGAATAGAATTCTGAGTTGAAAAGGAAGCAAGCTGATTTTGCAGCACGTCAGGCTACAGCTCCCTTTACTTTAAACTAGTGGCAGCTCCTGCTGTGGGACACCCAAGAGCTGTACCCCCTAATTCCCAGAGTCCCGAATCTACGGACATTGGGTTGCAACGCAGCTCAAATGCTGACTTACTTCTGCCTCAAGGTCTTATAGGGCCACACTGTGCTGCCTCGGTACTTGTTGATGGTGTGTCATGTGATTCCATAATGGACTCTGGTTCACAACCATAGACCATATATATGAATGGACATAGCTAACGCGCTAGCCGCCGCGTGCCAAATAGGAAGTCCGACAGGAGGCTCTTCCAACAGGAGGCTCCCTCTGACTCTGGCTCCCATTGACTTACATTAGAATCTTGTTGCTCGTCTCTCTGTACCTGCTGCTGTGATTCTCTTCATCTTGGTCTTAAAATGTTCTTATTAACGCTGTGATTCTTCATCTTGGTCTTAAAATGTTCTTATTAACCCGCTCTACATGATCCTGAATTGTTTTTCCGCTATTTTGTTAGTCAAAAAAATGCTATTCATAACACAGAGCCTGGCTCCAGATTCGCCCCTGTAACCGTTAGCATCGCGAGCCTCATTTGAGAGACGCTGAACGCTATGAGTGACGTCACACTCGCTTAGTCCACTTTTTTATACAGTCTATGTTCACAACTTACGACCATCTCTGAGTCCTTTCATAAAGCGCACTTTTCCCACCTCCCCATCCAACCCACTGATGCTCTTCTTGAAATTGAGGGAGCTGGGGGGCAGAAAGTCCCTTATTTGGGCTATGTGCAAATGCACATTACATTCCCCAAGAATATTGCAGGCAAAGAACAGCAGTTAGTTGTATTGGCACTCGTAGTTCCCGAATGTCACTTTAACAGTAAGATCCCACTGCTGATAAGGACCAATGTGCTTCTGTGCCTTTATGAACAGTTAGTAAAGCAAGATGGGCCCAAGTTCATTCACAAGATACATTCTAAACAGTTTGCAATTATCCTCCAGCATGTAGCTCAGGTCCAGAGAACTGACACCTATTCTTGCCCTGTCATGTTACACAGTAAGAAGCCAGTTACAATCCCTGCAAAGCAAAAACTATGTCTCATGGGCAGTATGAGACTAAGAAAGACCAACCAAAACAAGCTTCTTGAACCTCATGAGCTGTACAAGCTACCAGGTGGACTGCTTATCGAGCCTGTTTTGGTAGACATTCCCTTTAAGGCCAGTACCAAAGTGCCTGTTATTGTGCATAATGTATGTGAACACATCGTTATGTTGCAGTCAAATAGCGTTGTTGCTCAAGCTTGTGCAGCTCAACACATTTCCCTACTGGCATCTGGTCTCGGGTCTTTGATCCCCCCGAGTCAAACAAAACAGAACAATGAACTCTTATTCAATCTTGAAGAGTCTTGATGAAAAGACCTTTAAAGAACGGGCAAGGCCTATTCATCCAAGTGAGAGAGAGACAGTGAAACGGCATGTTCAAGAGCTGCTTGACACAGGAATTATTCATGAGTCTCACAGCCCTTTTGCATCACCAATAGTATTGGTTAGAAAAAAAAGGGCTCGATCAGGCTATTCATAGATTATCATAAACTCAATTTGAGAACAATAAGAGATGCATATGCTCTGCCTAATATTGAAGAGACATTCACAGGTCTCAGTGGAGCCAAATAATTTTCTTATCAGGTTGAGGTAGCCGAAGAAGGCAAACCTAAGACAGCCTTTGTGTGCCCCCATGGCTTCTATGAATTTAATAGAATTCCACAGGGTGTTACGAATGCCCAAAGCACCTTCCAACGCTTAATGGAGCGGTGTGTTGGCGGTCTTCACCTCAACAAAGCGCTTGTCTTTTTAGATGACTTAGCTGTGTTCTCAGACACATTAGAAGAGCACGAGACTAGATTGATGAAAGTGCTGAGAGACTATGGGTTTAAATTGTCGCCAGTAATTTCTTTCAGAACTCAGCCAAGTATTTGGGGCACATTGTGGACGCTCACAGAGATCATACTGATCCTGAAAAATTATCAGCCTTGAAAAGTTGGCCATGCCCAACTGAAATGTTTTTTAGGCTTCGCTGAATACTATAGGCGCTTTGTGGAAGGGTACTCCAAGATAGCCAAACCACTCAATCGCCTCACTGCAGGTTACCACCCACAAAGGAAATGGCGCAAGATGTAGAAACATGAGCCACCCCAGTTAATTCATAGTCCCCACAAGTCTCTCGCTGAACATTAAACCCCACTGAACACACCTCTGCACCCATTCTCACTTTCGCAGATCCGCAACTCCCATACATATTGCACACTGATGCTTGTCAAGATGGGTTGCAAGAGCAGAGTGGGAGGCTTAGAGAAATCGCATATGCTAGTCGAGGACTTTCCAAGAGTGAACAAAACTATCCCACACACAAACTTGAATTCCTGGCTCTTAAATGGGCTGTGTGTGAGAAGTTTAGTGATTACCTTTATGGTTCCTCTTTTACTGTCCTAACCGATAATAATCCTTTGACATATGTTTTAACAAGTGCCAAGTTGGATGCGGCAGGATACAGGTGGTTGGCCACCTTGTCTACTTGTCATTTCACCATTAAATACAGGGCAGGGCAAAGCAACAAAGATGCCGACGGGTTGTCTTGGCAACCCCAAGAGCCACCTCATGAGGATGAGGCATTTGTCAAAGAGAGAGCTCGCATTGAAACCCAACATGAACTAGATCATGAAACATTTTCAGCCTTGTGTCAGCATCATTCAGTCTCATGCCGATCAGAGTCTCTAGTTGTGGAGTCCCTTGCTATTGACCCCACTGCAGTCCCTAAAGAATATGGCGAGAATATTTTGCCTTCAATGACAGACGCTGATTGGTGTACAGCTCAAAGAGCCGATCCCTCCATTGCTCGTGTCATAATCCTGTTGGAGGGAGGTGTCAAACTTGGATTCAGAGAAACAAACCTTGAATCCCCTGATGTTAAACTCATGCTAAGACAATGTTAAAGACTCGAGCTCAGAAATGGGGTGCTATACAGGAACTTTAAAGACAAAGATTGCCCTGTGTACCAGTTAGTACTGCCCCAACAGTATCATGAAAAAGCCCTGCAAGGTGTACATGACGAGGTTGGTCACCTCGGCTTTGATCGTGCCCTACATCTTGCTCGAGCTAGATTCTATTGGCCGAGAATGACCCAGTCAATTGAAACCAAGTGCAAAACCTGTCCTCGCTGTGTCATGAGAAAAGCCCCTCCCCAAAAGGCTGTGCCACTCAAAAACATTCATGCAACTTATCCCCTTGAACTAGTATGCGTGGACTACTTGTCCATTGATCCAGACAGATGAGATACCAGAAATGTTTTAGTGCTAACCGATCATTTTACTATATTTACTACTATATGTTTATTTCAGAAAACTAAAACGATAGCCAAAGCTCTTTGGGACAACGTTATTATTCCCTATGGGTTTCCTTGTCTGCTTAGCAACCAGGGCAGAGATTTTGCCTGATTTTGCCTGATTTTCAGCCTGATTTGAGCTTTATGACATGGTGCATTATCCTGCTGGAAGTAGCCATCAGAGTATGGGTACATGGTGGTCATGAAGGGATGGACATGGTCAGAAACAATGTTCAGGTAGCCCATGGCATTTAAACGATGCCCAATTGGCACTAAGGGACCTAAAGTGTGCCAAGAAAACATCCCCCACACCATTATACCACCACCAGCAACCCGTCTGGCACTAACAACCATGCCACACTCAAAATTGCTTAAGTCACCTTTCTTTCCCATTCTGACATTTAGTTTGGAATTCAGGAGATTGTCTTGACTAGGATCACACCCCTAAATGCATTGAAGCAACTGCCATGCCAACTGCCAACTGCATTAAGAAGAAATTGAACAGGTGTTCCTAATAATCCTTCAAATGAGCGTAAATACTATTGGCGAGACTTTGTCAAGCCCCTAACGCATGCCTATAACTGTACCAAAAACGACACAACTGGATATTCCCCATATAAGTTAATGTTCGGCAGACAGCCAAGGCTTCCCATTGATCTTGTTCTTGGTACTTACCCTGGCAAAAGTAGTTCAAAATCCTATTCAGACTATGTCAAAACCCTCCGTGAAAAATCTCCAAGACAGCTACGCCCTTGCATCTGAACACTCAAGGAAGATGAGTGACAAAAACAAAACCCGCTTTGACAAAAGAATAAGGGCTGCTGAACTCCTTGCTGGTGATAGAGTATTAGTGAAAAATGTGAACATCAGAGGGAAGCACAAACTTGCAAATCGTTGGGAGCACACTATTCACACAGTTGTAAAATGTGTCAATGTACTGCAGACCGTAAGATGTTGTAGGATATGGCCGAACAACTTAAAAAACTGGGCATTTTGGACGAGCTAAAGAATGATGTTGTGGAGTTGAAAACGTCAGTGGAGTTCAATGATAAGTGAATACAGGAGATGGAAAAGGAACAAGAGACACTTAAAAAGCAAGTTGCTAGCTGACACTTTCAACTACTAGCCTGACAAATGAAAATTAAATTATGAACTCCTTTAAGCAAAAAGGGCAGAAAGTCCGCCTCAAGGTACGCTCACACCAAGCACGGCAGACGCGAACAACGCAAATGATTTACATGTTAACACTACGTAAACACGCGTCAAAGCGCGAAAAAAGTTTTGCGGCGCGTTTTGATATGAATTTCGAGCGGCGCGAACACGCGAATTGAGCGGCGCGAACACGCGAATTGGGCGTAGGTCCCGCAAACACCCAAAAGGGAGGGGCATGCGAATTTTGCCAAAGTTGAAAATTTTGAACTTTCTGCAGCTGGTCGCGTCAAGTCAACCAATCAGGGGCCGTGTTCTGGTGGTGACGCAGGGCAGGGCTTTGGCCACTCCCTTCTCCAAACAATGAATAGGCCTACTATATAATAAAAATAATAAAATTATAACATTGTCTATATATTAGGCTCATTTACTTGAATTAAAACTTATGTTTGATTTAAAATTAGATACATTCTGTGGTCTTAATTAACAATATATATCACTGTATCAAAAACAAATGACTATATTTAAGACATGTCAGTTTAGCTAAATGACATAATAATAATATCAGAAAACCAGAAGATGTGTCAGTGACAATGTAAAATGATGACTCAAATATTCCTTTCAAAATTATTTATTCAAATAAATAGACACCACCACCACTTTTTAAACAAAGGGGTAATAAAGATACACAAACACATGATTAAAAGCATGAACATTTATCCGTTATATCAAAATTAACATTTAATTATTTCCCTATTGTTGTGACCTTCTGCTCCTCTGGCTTAGACAAAAATTACTTTAAGGTCACTGTGGACTTTTCTAGTGGAGGGTCTGTTACCTCCTCGTCTCCATGGAGATGTTGCTTTGTCCATCATCCTCCACAGTGTTGCATTAAACAGATCCATCTCCATGAAGACAACAAAGTGAATCCATCATGTCAAATTACAAATCAGATCTGTACAGTTTTAAGCAATAAAAGCACATGCAAAAATCCAAAATAGATCAAATCAATCCTACTGTGGAATATTTCAGGGAAAAGCAATGAAGTCTCCATGGAAAAAAAACCCACACATTCTTCACCATTAAAGATGCAGCTTTAAGTGATGTAAATGTGGATGTACAGGGTCAGTAAATGCTTAGAACAGAAACAGTACCTCTTTATTTTTGCTACAGTGCAAGAATGTCTGTTTGAAGAAATGAGCACAAGTATAATCTTAAACTCTTCACTGAGTGGACAGTGTCATGTGTCTGCTCCTCTGCTGTGAGGTAGGATCAGGAGGTTTCCCTTACAGGCTGAGGAGAACCTGACACAGAGGCAGCATCTTCTGCAGGAGCTCGGACCCTCCCTGCAGGTGTGTCTCCTCCTTGAAGCTCACTTGACGTTGTGAAGCAGTGTCTGGATGTTCACAGTGTTGATATCCATTGCCTCAGCCATGATTTCCATTCTGCAGTGGGGAGACGGCTGAACTCCTCGATTGAGAGCCACTTCAAAAATGTCAAAAGTCCCAGTGGCACATACCTGGAAAATGTAAAACACAATCAGAATGAACAGATTTAGGTTTCCAAGGCTAATCATGTCACATCAACATTGTAATTATGCTTTGGATGGACTTTAAATTTTTTAATCTTAGTTTATCTTGTGCAGAGTTAACAAAACCAACAAGTAACAATTTCCAAACATTTGTACAGTTTGTGTAGGTATAATCAGTAGTGACAAAATCTTTAATCAATAGTTAGCTTTGCCCAAATCATCCAATAGATGGCGATATTATATTAATATAACTAATATAATGATATTTTAACTATAACATAACAGTCTGAACTGCTAAACTATTCAAAGCGAGTTGCTTTGCTGTAGTCGGGAAACAACTGAAGTTACGTGCACTAGCTATTTTAGCTCACAACTTTTACTCGTTTAGGTCTGATGTTAGAGGATAAAATGTTTAATTTGGTCTGCGTTTTTGTGTCACTAAAAATCGTTTCAGCCTCTAAAATCCTGTATTGTGTGGTGGGTTTAGTAGACACTGTGTCTCACTCACCTCCGCCAAACTCAGACACTGGAGCCACGTATGGATCACGTCACCTCTGGAGGATCGCTAAATGTCCAAAACAACAGTAGATCGACTTTAATCTACTTTGCACCACAGATCGGGTGATTTTACTCGCTCGTTGTTGTCGCAGTCGCCCATAGTCCGTTTACAGTACGAGTCTGCGTTTACCGCATTTAAAATCGGAACAGAGTCCCTCGTGCAGGCGCAGTGGCTCCTCCTCACACGAACAGGGCGGAGTTCCAAGACTCGAGCATCCAGTTCACGCGAGTGAAGTGATGGACACGAAAAAGTCAAGCGGCCAACTAGGGGCGTTCGATGTGAATTGACGCGCTTGGTGTGAGTGTACCTTCATATTCGATAAACTGTATGTGAATGGGGAATTGTACCAGTGTGATAAACCCAGTGGTTCCATGAATAACCCGTGATGGGAAATAACAAAATCGCACATTATGGTAACGAATATACGGATCTGATAGGACTGACGATCGGAGCCTTTCAGTTTTACTTTGGGACTGGACATTGGGAAAAGAAAAAAAAAAACAAAAAACGTAGGAAATGTTCTTTTTTGCTTTGGGAGGGTACGTGTGTGTATGTCTGTGTGGAATGTTTGTATGTCTATGTTCTATGTTTGTTTTGTGCTGTTATATGGTTTTCTTATTTGGTATAGTGGTGCAACAGAATTTAGTTATGACAAAAATTATTTAGGGGGTAATGGAAATGAAAGAATTAATAAAACATGCAATGAACTCTTTGAGACCTCATGGTTTATGGAACTAAGGACAATGAAGTTGGGATAATTAGTTACAACTGCAATGGCCTCGCAGATAATAGAAAGATAAAACTTATATTTATGTGGCTGAAGCGCAAACCGCAGACTGTTTTTGCCTTCAAGAAACTCGCTCGATAAATACAGATGAAGAAAAATGGAAAAAAGAGTGGGATGTCCTGTTTACTTTTCACATGGTAACAGTAACTCAAAAGGGGTTATGATACTGGTAAAGAAATATTTCAAATTTTAATTAGAATCAATAGAAAAGGACCAACAAGGACATTGGCTTATGCTTAGTTTAACAATCCAGAGACAAAAAATGTGTTTGGTGAATCTGTACGGGCCAAATGAAGATGAACCTTTGTTTTTTGATGGGAGAAGTAATAAGTTATTGGAACAACAGAGGGAAATGATTATAGTAGGAGATTTTAATGTTGCTGTAGATAAAACATTAGATCAAAAAGGAAATGCTTCAATAAATTATCATCCTCAGTCTTTACAAAAGATAAATTACATTATGGATGCCTTGGATTTAACTGATGTCTGGAGATTAGAAAAACAACAAATAAAAGATGAAAATATAGAGTCAACAAATGAGCAAATTAACATTCTAACAGCTAAGCAAGAGGAGATAGCTGAGTTAATAGAAAATAGTTTATTAAATAATTATTACTTTAAAAGGGCAACCTGGATGAAAAAAGGTGAAAAATGCTCAAAATTAGTTTGAGAGTTCAAATGAAAAATCACTTAAAAAAGAATGCATCTAAGATAGTTTTAAGTAATGGAAATATATTATCTACACAATATACAGTATTAAAAGAAATTGAAAATAATTACAATAATATTTTCTCCTATCAGGTAACTCCTCCTGTTATTGAAGATTTTTTCCCAAAGAAATTTGGAGGAAAACTGAGTGAAGCTGGGAAAAATCTATGTGAAGGCCTAATAAATGAGGAAGAACTTTTTGAAGCGGTAATTTCATTTCAACAAGGAAAAACCCTGGGAATAGATGGAATACCAATTGAGTTTTATCAAATATTTTTCAAAGAAATCAAGAAACCATTACTCTTGAGCTTTAATTATTCATATGCAATGGGGTACCTGACTGACTCTCAAAAAGAATGTCTTATCTCATTGTTATTAAAACAGGAATCCAATGGTCAGTATAAAGACCCAGTGTATCTAAAGAATTGGAGACGTATCACTCTCCAGTGTTATGATGCAAAACCCTGGCTAAATGTTTCATCAGGATCAATCTGGCTTCTTACATGGGATAAATATCGGTAATAACATTAGACAGCTGTTAGAAATAATTGAACATTATAATGCAGAAAAAAAAGGGACACATTTTTGTTGCAGATTTAGAAAAGGCATTTGATCAAATAAATCAAGATGTTATATGTAAAAGTCTTTCCTTTTCAACTTGGGTGATGGCCTAATAAATTGGGTTAATACATTGCATAATAAAAGAAATTGTAGAATTATTAATAATGGAAACATCTCAGAGTCAGTACCCCTTGCCATATTTATTTATTATTGCAATGGAAATATTAGCCATTAAAGTTAGAAGAAAGGAGAATACTGAGGGACTTATATATAATGATTTAGAAACAAAAATATCAATGTATGCTGATGACACAAATTTCCTTATTTACCCTAAGCCCCATTGTTTACAAACTCTTTTGGAACTTTTGGAATCCTTTTCCCAACAATCTGGATTAAAATTGAACTATAATAATGTAAAATACTAAGGATAGGTAGTTTAAAAGGTGCAAAGTTTACTATGGACTGTAAAGTATCGGTTGTATGGACTGATGGACCATTAAATGTATTAGGTGTTGTTATCCCAGAGAACTTTGAGGACTTGTGTTCAGTTAATTACAGCAACAAATTAAGAACAAATTTAAAAATCCTTCAACTATGGAAAGGGACATTTTTGACTCTATATGGAAAAGTATCTATTGTTAATTCTATTATCATTCCTCAACTTATATATTTGTTCATGTCATTGTCATCTCCCTCAAAAAAACTTCTTTAAAACTTATGAACAGAAGATCTTTGATTTTGTTTGGGATAGCAAACCAGAAAAGATTCAAAAAGAGGTTTTGTAAAATTATAAGTATGGGGGCTTTAAACTGCTTAATTTAGAAGCTTTATGTTTGTTTTGAAAAGCATCAATGGTTCCCAAACTTTATTTGAATACAGAGTGGTACACAAGTATTTTGTTGGATAGAAAACATTTAGTATGGCAGCAAAAACTGGATGCATTCTTACAATTGATGCCCTCCCACTTTCCATACGTAGATCATCTGATTAGAATTACATCTAACTTTATAAAAGAATGTCTGCATTCATGGTGGTGATTCCAGTTTCTTAAACCTGAAAAAAGAGAGAACATTTTACAACAGATTATATGGTTCAACTCAAATATTGTAAAAGATGGAAAACCTTTCTTTAGAAATTTTTTTTTTTGAAAAGGGTATTATTTTTGTTAATGACCTAGCAAATGGAAATGGTAAGGTCATGGATTATGAAGAATTTAAAAGTGTTTATGGTAATATTTGTTCATGTCATTCATACAATCAAATCATTACAGCACTAGGAAGGAAATGGAAGCAACAAATAAATCATGGGTTTCATAAACTCTCAGTCTGTAATCCACCAATAAAAAATTCTAAATGGATAAAAGGAAAAAAATAAATCAACAAATAAAATATTTTTTTTTAACATACAATTCTCTAAAGACGATCCCTTATAATACTTGTAGAAAGTGGGATGACACAATAGATTGCCCCTTACCATGGGGGAAGATTTTTAAATTAATTTACGAAACAAATATTGAAAAAATCGATTTTTTAGATCAAAATTATATACAACTTCCTGG
>KN490229.1:1224-15530 GCA_000787155.1 Scartelaos histophorus
TCTAGAAAGAATGAGTCTCTGTATAACATTATAATAACCAGGTCACTGTAGAAACCTCGATATTGTTTTTGGATAAAGTCTTCACATTATCTGTTTGAACCATTACAACCAGTGAAACAGCGGTTAACAAAACAGAAAATGAGGTGGACTGTTCAGCACATCACGAGTTCCCGTCTCCCAAACCTGTAATAAAAGTCGAATTCTTAGCAAAGAGTGTATATGACATGTGCCTGACAGTAGATGTGTTCATAATGGGAGTGAACAGTATTAGTTAATGAGGCCTGTATTAAAAATAAACGTACACACATAAAAAAAGAGGATCACAAAAACAGGAACCGACCCATATGACTTTCTGATTCCTCTGAATTGACTCATGGTCAGATCCGCTTTTGGATTCCTATCAGTCCCTCGGTTACAGAGTGCAGTCCAGCAAGTCACAAATATAGATGCAAGTTCATTTAGTAATCAAAAAGACTGCAAAACTGTCCTATAAATATCTGCGGTGTTTTTTTTTCCAGTTTGAGAATTGATTTATAAAGAGAGATGAATCAGTTTTGAGTGCAGTTTTTGATTTAAAGGTGCACTGTGTAACTTTTTGGTTGAGGGTGTTTCATTCCAGACAAAGCAATAACAAAACTTACACAATGCACATTTAAATATGACGGTTTTTAAGAGACTCGCCAGATACTTCCTAGGGTAAGTACTCATACTGTACATATCAACTGTCATTCAACCTCTGAACTTTACCGGCTACGTAAAAACAACTGTGTAAAACAATCCTAAAATAAACAAATATTCCAAAATCCTATAAAAGACTGCAAAGAAAGTATTCAAGAAAATAAGTGAGATCTTTCTACTTTGCCCTGATTGACATTTCACAAGTTTGTTCTACAGTGCTATAACAGATTGTGTAAGATAATATCTATTATATTGTATATGATTTCATCTAAGTATCACATACAGAGCTCAGGAACAAGTATTAGACCACCAGACATAAAAATAGCTCCATTAAACCTATTTTAATTTTAAGTTTTTGTGTTTAAAATGTTAAGAGAAATCCTGCTTTATGACTGGTGGTTTAAAAACTCCCCAAGCTCTATAAAACTACAGTGTTGTAAAGTCATCTTCAAGTGAAAGAAGATCCATTAAAGTGAAAAGGACGAGTAGGCTATGTTAAGTGTACATATCAGACCTACAAATATAAAACAAAAACTATTACAATATAGTTAGATTTCCTGTTAAACGTTGCTATTTAAAAAGTAATACTTTTTCACAAAATAATCTGAAAACATGCTTCTCTATTGTTTTCTCTCTATGCCGTCTACATCATCTTCAGTCTGAAGCCCAAAGGCAGACCTCATCATATACTTTTGTCCTGAACGATTAAGAATAATGCTCCAGTACTTCAGAAAGGAGAACCACGAACTACATGGATACTGCATACTGCATACTGATACTGCGTCACCCCAATGTATCATCATCATGTCACTGTGTTTGGGTGTTTGGTTTTACTAGCATTGTACTTCATGAGGCTTTGGGTGTGTAGGAGGTCAGTACAGTTCAAATCATTATTAGGTCTGTCACTATGATTAATATACTGATTTATGATTCACTGGTGAGAATATTTACAGCGTGTTTTCTGTGCAACTTTTTTGGAGTGTGATTAGATCAGAGCTGTAGAATAAGTAACTTCTATAACTCATTATAAAATTAGCAAAGTACTATAGTGCTCCTTTCTCCCATTCATGTGTTACAGCTCAAGATTTTGTCATATTGTTCAGTAAAAAGGCATACTGAGATCTGCATGAAGTCCTTTCCATATTATCATGTATTGCAATATACTGTGTGTCTTCAGTGTGTGTTATCATGACAAGCCAAGTTATTACGGGAAATGTATAGTAGTTTTGTAGATTATGATCATCTGGCGTATTTGAGAAGCACAGAACCTTTAGTCCATGTTCAGTTTTCCAGTCACTTTTGATAAGCCTCTTCACTGTTACAGAAGTGACCAGCGTCCTCACTGTCCCACATCTCTTGAGTCTATGTGGGGAAGCAGATGCCACAGCACTCCATGCAGATCTCCAGGCAGTCGGAGGACTCGCAGCAGGCGTCCATGATGCCACAGTCCATGTCACAAGGGCAGTTACAGTCGTCACCCAGCTCGTCGCCATGGCAGCAGCAGCAGCAGGCCTCTGAAGTGCACGTGCCGCACGAGGCCTGGGCTACCACCATGTTACACAGGGTCAGGAACTCACAGAAGAGACATGCCAGGATGCAGTGGACGCAGCAGTCTGCACAGAGCACCACAAACATCACACTTACTCACACTTTACTCCTTTGTTTTAACTGGGACTATTCATGGGCTTCATCTTCATGTTAAATGCAACATTTTAGACCTTTTTCACACTCTCTTTTAAATTGTTATTTGCTATGGTACCAATCCTGTTTTTTAAAACATTCTAAAACCCATGGATACGTTACCCGCTATAAATGTCTTTTTTGTTTTATTACCTTATGATCCACATCTTTTTTGTGTCGAGAGGAGAAATTATTTAAGATTCTTTGAGCTTTACATTAACACACAATGTGCTTTCAAATAAAGTATACTTTTAACACTTGGATTACTTGGTACATCTTTAGAATACCTACACTTTATACTTATTTAATTAAATTACTACCTGACCCCTAACACCTAAACCTAACCTTAATTAAGAAGTAGCTTTTTTGTATTACTTGAGAAATACTATTTGGATAACTCATTTTAACTTCTACTTTGGAGATAATATTTCAAAGTAACAATACTGTTAGAGTGGGCTAAAATTTAGAACATTTCTGGCAGCTCAACTCTGAGCACATCACAATATAATTATGTACAAAAAGTGCAGTTGTGTTGAGTGAAGGCAGGGGGTTAAGAGAAATCAGAGAAATTCAAAGAACTGATTCTGGTCCTGTTGCAGTGATTAGTGCCATGTTAAATAATTGTGACATTATCATGCAAACTGCCTACATGATCACACTAAAATGATTAGCACAGTCCGAGAGAGTCTCTGCCAAATACAGGCTTAATGCTTACCAGGCTCACACCACTCATTAACATCTGACCTCCCCACTCCTCATCTGGGGAACATGCCACTGAATTTTTATATGCTTTGTCAAAACAGTTTTACTAAAAGTGATTTTTTTTTCCAATAGACCATCCACTAACCTAATAGTCTGTGGTTCAAACCCTGATATTTACCAAACATACTGCTGTAATGTTTTGGAGCAAGACACTTCACCCAACTGATAGTGTGAGTGTTTGAGAAGTGAATGGTTGGAATATGACTAGAGTTAGATGGAGAAACACTCAACACACTGATGTCAATTGAGAGTTGTTCATGATAGTAAAGATTCTAATAGTACAGTATTCATTTCAACATTAAAAAACTATTTTATTTTGAGCTGTTTTGTTTGCATGTTGCAGACAAGTACTAAATATATCAAAGCCCCTGTTAAGTTGATATTAAATTGCCCTTTCTCAGAGCCAACCCTTCTCCCTGAAGTTCTCTGCTCTGGTCTGTGTGTTAAAGACATGGTGTGGACGGATGCAGAAAAATAGCATTACAAACAGGGAGCATTTGCATAACTTTCATCAGCCCATCTGGAGCTGTCAGAGCACTGTTACTGATTGGGTTAGAGGGAAAGTGAAGGAGGCGAGCTGGAGAACGGCGCGTTAAAGCAGTGCAGAGGACCGCTGGATGCTCATGTTTGATTAATCAAAGTGGAGCACATTTTTTTCCTGCTTTTTCAATGCTCAGGGCTGCGGCGCTGACCAGAAGCACCCACTGCCTGTGATACAAACAAGATAGATAGGGAACATGAAACGAGCCAGTGTGTGCGTATCAGGGAGCTGCCTCAAGTTTGAATGCATCTTATTATCCTTATCGGAGGCCGTAACACTGCAGTGATGGGGGATGCATTACAATTAATCTAACTTTCTCAACATCTCGCTTGAACTCACAGGCAGATCGCTCTACAGCTGATTTAGGAGTTGTTTCAAGATGGCGAATAAGTTATAAGAAAACTTCACTCCCTTTCTGCTATGTACCGCCATCTGAACGTCTACAAAATGCCAATGGGAATAATGAACAGTGCCCGGGCAGCTCTGAGCACAAAACCTCAAAGTTCAGAATAACAAAGTTTGAGGGCCCAGAGGGCATAGCCATGGCAGCATTCACAATGTTACAGTCGACTGCCAACACCATCTAAACACAGTACATAGGCATTAAACAGCGGCCGGCCGGCTCTGCTATTCACTTGGATGTATAATTCAACACCAGTGATTACTGTGGATCTTAGAAAAGCCGCAGAGGAGGAGAAGAACGGGGGGGCAGTACACTGTACACAAGAGAGCTGGACACAAGGCACATCTGCACAAAACAGAGGAAGATGGACAGATGGACAGAAGGAGAGACAGAGTGAATCCAAGCAGCAGACAGCACAGGCTGACACTGCTGCTGTTTAATGTCAGCGTCACTATGAAGTCCACGAGATCCAGGGCCAAAAACAGGCCGGCGCCTCGTAGGAAATAGTTTCAGACATCTGGAAAGCTAACATCAAAAAAAGAGAGCAGCATGACACAAAACAAGCTGGATGGGCCTCAGAGCAGCAAGCTGTGCAAAACAGTCCAACTCACAAAGAGCAGAGAAAGTGCAAGACAGCCAGACATCAACACACAGTGAGATTGATCAGGCAAAGCCTTGGTGGCCAAGGAAGTGGTCCGGGCGCATACAGAGGCTGGTCAGTGGACTGCAGTGAGGTCCACTACATGCACTGTCAGAGCGCTGTATAATCAATGAGACAGAAACTCCAGCCAGAACTCACTCAGTTCATTATTAGAGAAGGCTAATTGTG
The DNA here is from genome assembly GCA_000787155.1 of Scartelaos histophorus. NCBI lineage: Eukaryota > Metazoa > Chordata > Actinopteri > Gobiiformes > Gobiidae > Scartelaos > Scartelaos histophorus. Next base: position 6,118 of record KN490229.1, read on the forward strand.
CATGTGTATTTGCTCTATAGTTTACACCACGGATAAATGTGATTACACACAATTAAAACAAAGGAGCCTGGTGTTATCACAGGCGGCTCTAGTGCCAGCATCCTGTGCCAAGAAACACAGAGATCTGCCCAATCCCCTGAGCTAACCCCTGCTAGCTTATGCCTTTTATTCCTAGTGTTCAGGGGCTGTTTAGGAGGCTAATTTCACAGGCAAACAGATTATGTTAATCCGTGTAAACATTCAAACACAACAGCTTGGCTGTTTTCCGGAGGGAAATAAACAGTTGAGAGTGAACATATTGATTTGGAGAGGTGCTGTCTGCAAATAGGAAGACGAAAGCCATAATGAGACAGACTTGTTTAGCAGTTGTTTTTGCACTCTCGCTCCTCTGTTCTTTATAAATTAAGATGTTCAAAACAACGTGTCTGGAATATTAGCGTAACCACTCTGTTTGCGTATTGCTTGACTTATGCATATTTCAAGTCGAACAAAGATTTATGTATAGCAATGCAGTGCATCAACTTTTAACTCCAAACAAGAGCAAGCAAAAGCAAGTGCCTTCTTCTCTGAAACATCTCACAGAAGCACCACAAAACACACATACGTAGAAAGAACAACAGATCACAGGCATCTCCTCAAACACAGATGCGGAGGCCGCGTTAATGATAACCAGGGTGGTGCTGAGGGGATGGAGGGGCCCACAGAGGTGTGAGGGCCACTCGGGGGCCCAACAGGACTTTTAATAGGCCCCCTGCGCTCTCTGGACTCGTTAGATGGTCACACCTATCTCCCCAATGCACAGAGCCCAGCCAACCACCTTCATTACTGGGCTCACCTCGGCCTTGCACCTGACAAAGTGACGGCCTCCCTGCATTGCAAACGCTCCATTTGACTTGTTGTTAAGGCAAATAAAAGCCCCAGGAGCTGCCGGAGTTGTCATTGGCCTGACAGGAGTGATAAATATGAGAGGTCATGCACCATCGTCATTAAAAGGTGAGAGAAAGTAGACCTATTATCAATATGCTACAAATTAAACACATATATATTGTATAAAGGGCTAACCTATGGCTCCTAAACTCCATTTGAATTTCAAAGCTTCATGGAAAGTGTCTGACTATAATAAGCCCTCTATGCAGATGTCACCGGAGGTTAGTTTTGTTGAGTTCACTTGAGTGGTGAGGAGGGGGCAGTGGCAGAGCAGTGGCAGAGTTTGAGTTTTATCTTCAGTGAGTTTTTGTGTTTAAATCAATTCACAAACTTTTTTCTCCATAGTAAAACGTATTAGCATGCTGAGAACCAAACATAATTATGTGTTGCCTCATAAAATTCATTTATGAGGTTTATGATTCAGCTGTCTTTAATTATTGTTATTTTAGTAGAATAGACTGGTTTTGTCTCATTTGTTACTGTCTTTTGAGAACACAATTTAAAGGGCCACACTTTGGGCACCCCTGGTGTAAAGCTACTTTAAGTTTAAAGTTTACTTGATATTTTTCACTAGTAGACAGCAGATATTAAGCTTGTTCCTACCTCACCTCACCTGTGGACTGTGGTTTTCTTCTATCAGGCCACTCCCTTAAACATCAGTAACATAGACTGCCTCTAGTGGTGAAGTATGAGAATACAAAAAGGGCAGGTTGGCCAATCTAATTACAGATGGTAGCTTTAAATCTTTGCTTTTGAGATGTTAGTCTTTTAAATCCTCAATATTTTTAATTGATGTATTTATTTTTATTTTCTATGTTTTATTTATTTTACTTTATGTTACTTCAGTTAATATTTCACAGTATGAAACTGTACTGAACATTTCTATCTTCATGGAAACCAAACCAGACCAAATTACAGATCTGTGGAGGTGACCCCGCTCACAGGCAGAATACCTTCAGGCAGAGGAGGCTTGTGCGAGCTGCTTGAACTGGCTTTACTGCGGCGGCTGCTGTCGCTGTTCACCGACAGACTGGACCGGAGCTTCTTGTGCATCTTGTGGGACACAGAGGCCGAGGAGGGGCGGGGCTGCTCCGTCATGGTGGAGGAGTGAACCATCGCTGTACGACCTCCTGACCGTGGACACGAGACATTTTGAGCCAAAATTAAACAATAACATCACAATAAGTTGCTATTCTTGACAAATAAAGGCTTAGCAATAAGTTGGTAAAAGGTTTATACTTTAGACTATGGAGCCACGTAAGAGTTAATCATTTTATTATTATTTTTTAAAATAAATGTCACTTATTCTCTCTACTATTACTTCTACATGTTTATGCCAATACTACAAGCATAAAGTTTCTGTATAACCTTTTATAGACTGTGGTGGCAAGAATTAGAATAGGATGGTACTTTTTCTCATCTTATAATGAGAAACATTGAGAACTGCACTTTTTATAATATAAAAAAGAGGAAGTCATACATATGTATCTGCACAATGGTTTGGTGGCGTATGTCTTGGTTGGAGATTACAGTGACTTTCATGTAAGTAAAGACGGTTTCATCTGTGGTTTTCTGGACTCGTTTTTTGCCATTTAAACGTCTTGAAACTCGTGTTGATTAAGACAAGAGTCCAGATGACCACAGATGAATCCTTCTCTCTTTCTGCACTGAATCCCTCCTGGATGAATGAAAGATTACCCCATCTAATTGTACACAAAATGTACCACAAACCACTATTATGTACATTATAATATCATTGCTGATGTTTTTTATCCCATGCCCACCTGCCACTGTGCCATTTCGGTTGACGTTGGCCCCGCACGTGCACATGTGGCCGCCCCCAGTCCCGTTCTGTCCAGAGTGGATCCCATTGCCGTTACTCAAGGCGGCGGAGTCGACGCCGTTTTGGTGCAACTCTTTTTGCTCCTCGGTCTCATCTTTCAGAGCCGCTTCCGTCGTCGGCTGCCGTTCGGATCGAGGCTGAGCTGCAAAAGAAACACGAATAATAAAACGATTTAATTTTTAGACTCAAATCCTAAACTTTGTCTGGAACCTGTGTGCAGCTCCACATATTAGTCAGTGCGGTTGTTATCCGTTCTTACAAAGGGAACTTGGAAACAAAATTCTCAGCATATCCTATCTCGCAGTCTCTCGTCGTGAATATCGATTATTTGGCGTTTCAATCGGGAACGCATAAAGAAGGAAAAATATGACCGCCTTATGTGAACGAAACACAAAAGCCGGCCCCGTAGGCAGCCGTCACATTTGCGCAGGTACGACGCAGGTGAGTTAAGAACCGGGAAAGCGAGATTAATGGGGAGAATAGAGACGAGAATCCTGTGATAGTGTGCATATACAAAACCCTGCTGTCTCCTAGCGTAATGATCTACTCCGGTGTTGAAGCTTCCGAGATGGCCTGAACTAGTCTTTTTGACAGCCACAGACACTGGGAGACAGCAGCGACCTGTCTGATAAGGAAGAAGTGAGTGAGGAAAGGAGGTGGCATTTCTCTGCACATTCAGCTCTACTGGGACTCCTCGGCATTACCTTCACTCCAGATCACAGCCCTGTATCCTGCACGCGCCGCCGATGCAAGAGCAACTTCCCATTTGAATTATTCATCCTTTTTTTAAAGTCTGACTCTGTTAACCGTTCCCATTCGGCTTCCCGTACTTGGGCGATATACGTTAAACAGACGGGAAGGCTTGATAAATGAACCGAGGAGTTATAGAGGAATGTCAGGGCGATTTGTTAGAACAAAGAAAGGTGCGTTCACGTCTAAAAGCCACCTCTGCGTTCACACAAGTCTCGGTTTGGTCCTGATGTGATCTTGGTTTAGTGCAAATGTAGACTCGGTTTAACTCGGTTTTCTTTTGCTCTGGTCTAGTGCGGGTTTCGCTTCGGTTCAGATGTATGTGCGAGGGTGAACGCAGTCAAAGAAAGCGACAGGACAAGAGTAGATATGTCGGTAGAGTTTGTCCACTGATCTGCAGGTTGGAAGTTCAAATCCCGCTCTCTACATAAACATTGGTGGGTCAGATCTGCAGATTCGAGGTGCGATCCATTTGAATGCCTCTCCTTGCTCTTTTTAAAAAAAAAAATGTTTAACAATGTATTTATTGAGATTTTCACACCAAAGTATTGCCAAAACAAACACATAGAAACAAAGAGACAAAAAAAACCCCAAAAAAACAACATTAACCGCACACAGACATTTAACACTAATAATGAAACGAAAATTTATAAACATTCATAACACGTCACAACAACAGTTACATATTTTTCAAAAATTCTAACAAGGGTCTCCTTAAAGTCCTCAGCTTTTCCTCTCAAAACAAATGTAAGTCTTTCCATTGCAATACAAGATGCCATTTCCATAGTCCAAACTTTTACAGGAGGTGCATCCACACTCTTCCAAAATAAAGCGATAGTTCTCCAAAATCCACTAGTGTGGCTTGTTTTTTTATTAACAACAAAATCCTTGGGATACAAACCTAAAATACAGAGTGTTGCCTGATGAGGAACTTCTACACCAACTATATTGGATATTGTACGAATCACAGATTTCCAGTAGTTCTGAACTTGACAACAGTTCCATATACAATGAAACAGAGTAGCCTTATCGTTTACACATTTGTTACAGAGGTCTGGAACGTCAGGGGCCCATTGATGTAATTTAACAGGGGTGACATAAGTTCTCATTAACCATTTATATTGTAACAGGGGTGATAAGTTCTCATTAACCATTTATATTGTAACAGCCGCATTCTAGTGTTGATGGTTTGTTTTTGGGCTTTAAGACAGACTTTTTCCCAATCAGCAACTTCAATATTCTCTTGAGTGTCTATCTTCCATGCTTCCAGCCTGTCCCTGCTCCATTCTTTATCATGTGACATTAAAGTCCTTGTCTCCTTGCTCTTAAACCCCATTTCACTCTGCGTACTGTCCTTTCTAAAACCTATTTTAAAAAGAGAAAATCATCTTTTCTGTAGCACCTATCTGGGTTGGGTTTCCACCACGAAGAAAATAGGGTTTCTCCGCTCAACAACAAACGTAAAAAGCTAATATTGGGCTGATGTAGGCACGGGCCTTTCTCAGCACATCACCCTGGGAGAGGCCAGACGTGGACCAGGGTCTAAAACAAAGCAATTAAACAGGCGGCAGCTCTCACTACTCCTCATTCACTCTTCTGCATGCGGCTTCAATAAACAAATATAGACTTAAGGGATCAGAGCGCCATGCCATTTGAATTAGACAACCAGCTACCTCCAGATCGAATTCATTATGCTGAGATTTAAAAGCAGACTGGATTAAGCTTTAAAAACAAAAGCCTTGCCATGACAGTGTGTTGAGAGACTGACATCTGCTAACAAGGAGATTCATAAACTATAACATCCAGAATTTTCCTCTTCATAAATAGGGATGCACGAGTTGGGAAAGATATCGGACTGGGTGTGTCTTTTTTTTTTTTCAATTTAAACATCCGGGAGAACTGACAAAAAGACTGAAATATGAATAGACAAACTCATACTATGAATTTAATTGGATTTCATGAGGTCCTATGACAAATAGTTCAGTATATGCTTATGAAATACCTTAACTTAGACAAATTAACTGTTAACTTCAGCTGATTCTTCTTCAAAAACATAGATTCTTAAGATATGGGATGCATCAGCTAGTATTTCCCATTCATAGGTGAGACTACAGGAGGAGAGACTTTTCTGGGCCTAGACTTTACATTGGAATAGCAAAATCACATTATTTGCTCATTGTATTACCCTAAAACATAAAAAATAACTATATTATATCACCAAAGAAGCCTTAATATCAGTATCAAATGACCACAAATGGTATGAGAGAAACAGAAATAAAAAATTAGTATAAACTTGAGTGTTGTGTATTGTAGTCTGACTGTAGTCTGATTGAAATCTATGGGAAAACAGTATCATTTACCCTATAGTGTGACTAATATGTATAATAATTTCAGGTCAGGGCAACATACATAACAGAAATTTGCAGAATGAATCCTGCTTCCAAATTTAAAGAACATTTTGAACAGAATTGCAACTTCCCAAACCACTGAGTCCTATTTACATTTACTTTTCACCCTGTTTTTATATACATTATAGAACATCTGCGCCTTCCTTTTGGCCACACACGCGCTCAAACTGTTAGAATAGTGCTCCGAAAGGCCAGAGTCTACTGAAGGGCATAATTACAGTGAAAGTGTAGTCTTCAATAGAACAGCATAAATAGTTATTAGGAAACCGCTACTTAGACAGAGGACAGAGGCCGTGACGTGGACGTGTGACAGGTCCCTGGATGGATGGGCTGAGCAGTTGCAGACTTATTTTTATCCTGATGAACGCGTTGACAAAGACGAATCGTCACAATGGGGTAATATTCATAATCATTGATCATAATAATGGCGATACTGTCAGGGATGGCAATGACAGACGTGTAGAGCCACCAGCAGACAAATGAAGAAATAATGAGAAAAGCTGAATTAAGTCGCTCCTCATAAAACTCTCACTTTTACTGTATAATCAATTGACTGGAGTGTGCTAAATAGAAACTGCACAATGCCGGCGGTAATTTACAAGAACATGCATTGTGTACTACCTTTCTCAGCTCCAGGTTAGTATTGCGTACGAGAAATGCCAAGATGATTCGGATAAAACGGAAACATACTGTGAGAATTCCATATATACTTCCAAAAAAGAAAATTTGGATTTCGTCATTTTTGTCATATACTTTTTTTTTTTTTTATTTTCAACTTCAGCTGATGGTTAATTCAACAATTTGGTGAAGCCCTACAAGTTGATTGGTGGTGATTTTGGAAATGGTTAAGTATTTAGTTTTGTTTGTTTTTTTAACTTTTAATGAACTCATATTACTATTTCAGAATCATATAATGTTGTTTCCTCATCAGAAACACACCTGGAGTTTTGTTCTGTTTTTTTAACACATGTTAAACACGCACAAACTGCATATTTACACTCTGTTCGCTCACACAGAAAGCACTCTGTTCCACCTTGTCATGTGCTAATACAGTGCTCCACTGTGTTTTTAAACTCTATGCACCTTCACTTGAATCAGTTGGATAATTTCAGATTGCCCATCTCTACTGAATAAAAGGTTAAAAAAAATAGTGGTTAACTTGAAACCTACCACTTCATGAGATCACTAGATGGAACTGAGCTTTTTGAGTTTTATAAGAGATAATAATACAAATTATGCAAGTGTCCTTATACGTATACATGTGTGAGTGAAACAAAGCACAACTCCAGGTATGTTTTATAAAAACATTATAAAATAAAACACTCGTATAACTAAATTTTGATATTATTTGCTCATGTTGTCAGTAATTGTGAAAAACTATAAAAACTGTGATGTTTCTTTCACAATAGTTCTTACACCAAATGTATTATCATGTGACACCTCTGTTGCAGACTAAAAGAGCAAGTGAAATGTGACAATGAAAAAGCATTTGATCAGAACAAGTTCCAATTAGTTTATTTTTAGTCCGAATCAGCTCGTGGTGCAGTCTGTGCCGGCCCGGGCCGCACTCACACTGGAGCTGATAACTGAGCGGTGAGCCTGACAGGTCGCATTAAAAACACGTGTTTGCAGCGAGAGCCGGACACATACACATTTCAAATTGGACTTGTAAGCGCCCTATTTCCAGCCCATCAACAACTGTTGCCAGTGTACATTTGTAGTTGAATAAAACATGCTTTCTCTACACACGCTGTCACACATATCACAAGGGAAACTAGGGGCTGAGTGCTTCTTGACTGTCTAAGCAGCATCCCAATTTGGTCCCAGTGTCTCGTAGTGGCTGACAGCCTCAAATATCTGGGGAACATTTTTAAAAGGCCAGTGTTTGATGGATTCATGAAGAACACACAAATATAATTGCCATTTGTCACTGCGTGTTGAGCGTCTGCGCCACACAGGGACCGGGCGCACTGGTATCCGGAGAGAGCGCAGCTGTGAGGGGGAGCGCCCGCTATGTAAAACTGCATATAAACACCTCCGTTTGTGTCAGGGAAATAGGTCCTACAGGACGGAGAGGAAATTGCACCCAAAAGACGAGGGGAGAAATGGTGTAGATATATGTCAAACCTGGATGAAGCTCCCGTAAGCTACGCAGAGGTAATATGCATGCGCGTCAACTGATTCCGAGCTGTATAAACAAGAATCTAAAATAGTCCCGAACATGAAAATATAACAGTGAGGTCAAACAGGGCAGTATGGAGATCCTCATTTGCGAGGCGCTTCCTCTACAGTCGCAGGTATACCGGGCCGAGAGCCAACTCCACAAAACACAAGCTGCCTCTGAAGATGGACGCTTTTTAATATTAATGCCCCCGAGATGAGGCTGGAAAGGAGGAGAGAGGAGAGAGCTGTTTGCCTACGCTTATTAGAATGCCCATCAGACAGAGGAGAACAGTTATTCAAATGTCACGTCATGTCGGCCAAATAAACACACATCTGCTCTTCATCTGCTAATATGCATTATTACACAGAGCAGGAGTTTGCCTCAGATATGGTATGAATATAACAGCGAGGGAGAGTTCATTTTACTCCAGCGGAATAAATAGCTCCCTTTTCAGCATCACTACCATTATATTGTTTATCTTTATGTGGCGTGAATTAGAAAAACATGTATATTTTCTGCTTGACTGGCCGTGTACCTGGATGATTGAAATGCTAATTTGTAAATGTGCAATGACCTAGACGGGCCGCTCTTACCAGCCCCTCTACTGCCACCACCCCCTCCCCTCTCCGCCAAAACAGCCCGGGGTGTCATCTCTCCTCCCAACAAACAGGAGCGGCCCCAGCCTTCAATCCAAAGGGATATATTTTCTCATTAGAAATTATACGTTTTGCCTGTCCATATTTATAGACGCAAAACCAGGGGAATTATGCTGCGAGAGAGAGAGAGAGAGAGAGAGAGGGAGACAGGGCTGGGTGAGGAGAAGAGTACAATGAATGTTATTACAAAGGCTTCTGATTGAACATTTCCTTGGGCGTATCAAAGCCTCGTTTACCGTTTGACCTTCCAAACTCCAGCACAAGGACTTTTATTGTCTAATAGGATGCACCGGAATATACATGCAGATTTTACACTGGTTTATAGCAAATTCAAAAGTACAACAGGAGAGTGCTTTAAGATGTAAGAAAATGTGTTCTTCACAGTCTTGATAATGTCCTGTCTGGTTAATAACATGCAAAAAATACTCACATATGACTGAGTTATGATTTTTAATCAAATCGATATCTATCTATTTTTACTTATCTTTAGCATGGACTAATCCAAAATACAAAGTTGCAGATTGAACAGGACAAGACACATTCACTAACATTTAGCAACATTTCAGCAATTTTGTAACGAAACTAGGAAACTATTTAAATCAGGGATGTCAAACTATGGCCTGTGGGCCAAATCCAGCCTGCAGACCATTATTTAGGCTTCCTGC
>KN490229.1:15551-35563 GCA_000787155.1 Scartelaos histophorus
GGCCCAAATTACTAAAAGTAGTACTTTTTACTGCAAAGTATGATGTGATACAGACTTTAGAATTTAACACCCCTGATTTAAATGAAGGATGTGAATAACTGTATTTTAACTTTTATAAGCATGACCTATCTGTGTCTCCAAATGTATTTGCTCTCACTGATAACAACTGAAATGTTGAATTACAGAAACACTGGACATGATATTCAGTCATTTGAAGTTTTAATTCTGAAGACAATCGTCCAGTCAGAAAGCAGAGAGTCTGAGATGTAATTTACTGTGACTTTGAAATAGTTTATTTCTCTCTTTCACCCCATAAGCAAAACAGCATTGTGGTCTTCATATCAGACCTTGTGACACTAGGATGATGAAGATGTGGAACCATATTTTTAAACCAAGACAAAACAGGTTTTGTTTGGCAGCTTTCTCAATAAATATTAAAGTGCCCTGATCATCATGCTGCAATCCTGGGCCTGTCAGTCCTCACCGTCATTTGCATTCGTTCAAATCATAACGACATACATAAAGATGAAGACATGGCTATGACGATGATGATGATGGTATGAGGACGATGGCTAAATTAGCTCCAATATTGGATCCTCATCAGCCAAAGTGACAAGCTCTATGCATTTGCAGTGTGGGCGTGTTACTGAGCAGCGCAACACAGATCTACAAGCTGTCGCCGCCTGTCAGGACTGATCATATTGTGGTCTGTCTCATTTAGGCAGGAAATATCAACTTTGAGTCCACTTTTCAAGCCTTCTCCACCACACCTCCCTCATACTGTTGTTTTCAGTTATGTATTTTTGAGCGATAAAACCAAATGTAATTGAATAAATGTAAGGTAGATTTATCTAATGTCGTACTGTGGGAAACTCCAGGCAGAGCAATGTCATATCCATAAAAAAAGTGAATGACGGGCTCCCAAGGAAAAAGTACTTCCAACTTTCCACCCAAAATGGCCGATATTACAGTAATATAGGGCCTTTATGTAAGATCTACTTCATTTCCCCATCTGAAATAACTGATCTAGAGCTGTGCATTATCCAAAGAAATACATGCATGTGAATACCAAATATGCAACAAGGGTTTCCTGAGAACGAGTTTAAATACCTACTTCCTCCGGCGTCAAATCAGGTAATCCCAGCTTTAATAATAATAAAATTACCAACTACTTTACTTCCATGTTTCGAGTTCGAGCTCCATATCACACGTTTTAATTCTCAGACAGTTGTCCATATTTGGTTTCTAAGTGATACTTGAAGACGCAGATTAATATTATTTTCCAACCCCCTCCGCCCGCTCCATAGCTCCCTCCTCCTGATGAACGGGGAGTTGGGCGTCAGGGATTTGGTCGTTTCAGAATTTGCTGCTGATTGAGTGGAAAAAGAACCCCCTCGGACCTTGTTCTGCTTAATTACATTTTGCGGTGGCGACAGCAACTTGAAAGAAAAGAGCCTGATTTGACGGCGAGAGGCTTGTGTAGTGTACACCAGCTTCAAGTGTACTGTGGACATATAGTAAATGAACTGGGAACATATCATTTTTGTTTAATTTAATAGTCAGAATTATTTGGATAAATTATATTGACATAATATTTTTGACAGTCTGTAATTTGAATAAAGCTGTCATACCTTAGATACATTTAAGATAGTATTAGTTCCTGGTTAATGGCAGTGCGTGCTGCTGTTGTGTCCTTGGGCAAACCACTTTACCCTTGCTGCTAATATGCATAAGCGAGACTGTGGTTTAAATCAGGGCCAGATCTTTTGGGTGTTTGGAGAAGCTATTTATAAGATGAATGCAAAATATGTGTTTATCTAATATGTTTATCAAACTGCAGGCAGGGTTGCACTTTGGGATGCACTGAGTTTTTTTATTTTCAATATCGAGACAAAGCAGTTTGCATCATACAGAACCTTTAAAAGATTAGTTGGGCTAAATGCTGATATTTTCAGTAATATTTTGGATCTTGTCTGGCTTGAATGGCGAGGTGCAGCAGACAGCCGCAGACTCAGCGCTGGAGCTGCTCTAGTCTCTGGTCACTGCTGTGTGGAATTTAGCATGCTGCTAATTTGAGGCTTCTAATGCACCAGAATATACGACATCAGGCTGAAGTCAAAGCAACATGACTCCTCTATGGCACCAAGACGATTGTTCAATCTATTCATTGCATTCCTCTCATTTCTGGATGTCTGTTTTTTATATTTAGTTGTTAGTTTGATTAATATGCTTCCCAGGTATGGAGATGTCTATCTTCTTCTTGACATTTTCCATTGGCTAATTCAACCTAAATTAAATGCTCCTAAAAGCTGTGTGCAAGAATCAATAATAATGCAAATGTCATTTTTACACATTGATTCTTACTACTAAACTTTGTGTAAAGGAGGGAAGTTCATTTATGTTGACAGAGAAGACCTTGAACTTTGCATCACTTTTCTTTCATATGGATTGGCCCAGTAATCACTGACATTAGGATTAGTCACAGTCGAAAATGTTTAAGTTTGATATATTGCTGAAGAAAACATAAACAATAATATTGGAACCATAAAACAGATTTATCCTCTGAAAAACGATTACAAATCTACAATATTGTTAAAAATATGAAAAAGTAACACTTAAGTGGTTAGTTTTTTGTCTATAATCATAGTCATAGAAGTTCATAATTAACCGTTCTACAGCTCAGCTCTCATCTCAATACAGAAAAACAACCAGAACTAGTGGAAAGAAAAAAGTATCACGATAAAAATTTGTATGTAGTGAATATTTCTAACAAAGATAATAACCATAAACTTAGTCAACAAACGTGTTAAACAGCAAATTCTGCAGAGAAAACTGACCTGTCCTCCACGTTAGTTTTAAACTGCCCTACAAAGGCAAAAGATCTTGAAACTGAGAAAAATTATGAAGGTAGAACTCCCAAAATTTTACAACTTTTTGCTACAATGAAGAAATATTTGTGAAAAATATTGAGCTCAAAATGTATCTTTGACCCTTATTTGGCAGTTACTGTACTCTGCCTTTGTGTCATGTGGCAAAAATAAGGAATCGTGCAAAACAAAAGGCAAAAACTGACACCATTATTCTTTGCCTTTGCATGACTCCTTATTTTTGTCAGTTGCTGTCTCCTGCTTTGGCACCACTCATTATTTTCGGCACATGATACAAAGGCAGACTACAGTAACTGCCAAATAAGAGTCAAAGGTCAAGTCTGAGCTCAATATTTTTCAGGATATTTATTCACATGATAAAGGAGATCTCAAATACCCCAAAATGACATCAGCTCATTTTTGACCAAACATGAAGGAAACTCTTGGATGTTGCAATGCCACGTTCATATAAAAGCTTCACTTATGACACAAATCATCTTAATTTTGTTTTGTTCCATTATCAAGTAACTGGTTTTGTCAAATTTTCACTTTCACTTGCTGCCATCTGTCTGTTTCTTTATTATATCCATGAGGGACAAGTGAATGTATGATTGCCGGATCTTTGAAAATCGAGTACATCTTGTGAGGATTTAGCCCGTACACAGTTAGCTACCGCGTTTTAGCTACCGCATTTTTTTCTAGAAAGATCAATTACGACGTGACTCAGAGGAGGCCTGAGGGAGCTGCCAGCTTCTATACTCCCAAAAAAGTGCTCCACCCTCCGCCAACTGACGACTCGCAACGAAAACCGAAGCGAAGAGTGAAGAGAAATGAACGAGAGACTGAAGTGAAGGAGAAGTGAAAGAGAGAAAGAAGTAAGAGATGGTGAGGAAGAGAGAGAAACAAAAAAAAAAAGAGCAAGAGAGAAAAAGTGAAATAAAGGAGTAAGATTGGGAGAGTTGGAGAGAGAAAAAGAGAGGAAAAGACAGAGAGGATGGCAGGGGAAAGAGAGAGAGAGAGAGAGAGAGAGAAAATCGAGGGTATTTTCAGTTTCAGTTACACGGATGACTCAAAAATTCCACCGGCTTCAAAATCTCCTCAAAGTACAAGTTGCACGGGAAAGTCTCTTGTTTGAAATGCAGTGGCGGCGGCTGCACATGCGCCGAGAGCCAGAGCCGAGCAGGAGCTGTACACAAAGATGCAGTGAGACACACAACCGCACACTAAATATACAAGCTGCAGAGTTCGAACAAGCGGGCTACAGTCCTGGGTTAAATAATGAGCACGTAGCTGAGTCATTGCTGTTCCTACTTGGACGGTTTTAGATGGAGGTGAAGATGCCATGACCCAGTTCGACACAATATGTCCCTTGTCAAACTGTTTTCTGGTCAAAAAACGTTCTTCGTGGAGATGTTATCGCTTTGTCTGCGATCACAGTATGGGATTAAACCTTTCTAACTTCATAGAGAGCAAACCAGAAGTATTTTTTGGGCTATACACACACATAAAAGTGATTAAATGTAAGGCAGAGCTGTTTAATGTCATACAGTGGAACATTTCAGGTAGAGCAATGACATATCCTTAGAAACTTGCAGGTGACGGACGCCCAAACAAAAAGCTTGTCCAAACTGGGACTGGGATTTCTGCATACTAATAAACCTTTATGTAAATTATAAGCATCTTAATAGCATCAAATTCCAGTCAAATCTACTATTTCCTTATGTTTCTGTTTATATTTAAATGGACACTGTGTTTTTAGGTTTAGGGATTTTTACCAATGCTTCTTAAAATAGCATAAACCTGATGGGCAATACACAGTTTTAGATAAGTAACTTTAACAATAAGTACTTTTGAGGGTATATATATATATATATATTTTTTTTTTTATAGCAATGTTGAATACTAGTCAGCATTTCAGTAAATATATTAAAAAAGGTTTCAAATAGGCTCTTAAGGGCAAACAGAACACCTGACACAGATGGATTTATACAATAAGCTGTTAAGAAAATGGCCTTACTATGCAAATTCGTGTTTGTATTTGCTTTTGATTCAAAGATTTATTTTGGGCAACTAAGCAATTTACATTATTTACAAGGTTAGAGTCAAAAGTTGAGTCAGTAAGATCCCATCAAAACAACGAAACAAATCCGTTTTGCGGAATATTACAGGCAAAGCAATGACATTTTTCTGAAACTAGCATGATGGAACCGCCACTAGAAAACCTAAAAACCGCCTCTTTAAAACTCTATTGAAGCTTGAAGTGAACGGCTGAACTAAATTCGCTTTACCGTGATTCATTTATCAGAGATTTGAAGCCTTGCTCCGAGTAGAAGCCAAAATCCAGCATCATTGCAGGTCAAGAGAGGAGGCAGACAGTCTATCAAACTCCCCCACACCAAGTTCCTTTATTTGGCCCGTATCAATCTGCGCATTAACCCTGTGCTAATGGGACAGCTGTGGGTCAGTGCCTCTCTCCTCCTCGTGCCAATCAGAGCCTTAAGCTGCAGATCAACCTCCGGGACTGGCCTGCTCGTCTGCCTCTCAATGGCTTCTTAAATGCAGAGACACCCCTATCGATTTTAGCTCTAGTCTGGGAGAGGAGGTGAGGCGAGAGGAGGGAGGCGTGGGGGGTGTTAGTGTACGATGCCTGTGTGTCTGGAGCTGGATGGTCTCCTTTGGCTCTCCCCTGGCTCTCCCCGGTCACCCTCCGCCGAGCAGGGCCTGTCAGACTGACCCCTCTCTGAGCCACTCAACCTGCAAACAGCGGAGGGGCAGCGGCCTGGAGCTCGCCGGGGCAACATCAACAGCGGCCGGGGTAATAGAAAAGGGTTTTAACCTTAATGTTGGAGCCAAAACCCGGCTAGAGGCCAAGTAATCCCCCCAGCGCAGTGCTCATTTCAACAGCATGTTTTTTCTCCATTCGCTCGCTCCGAGTCAAAGTGAATGACAGTGGCTCTGGAGGCTTTGGAAGTTGGGGGTTTCAAGTCAAGTTTACTTATTGGACCATTTACTGCAGGTTTTGATGGACGCATTTAGCAAATCTCAAAGGTTGCAATTTTGAAGGACCATAATTTCTTCTACAAACAACAAAATATCCTGTCTTATTTTAGGCCTCATGTTTTTGTTTAGTTTTATTTTATAGAAATGTTATCCCATTGAAATTAAAATGATGCTGCTGGACGACATCCTGATGAAAGCACAGAATACATTTTTTCTTTTTTTCACTTTATTTAACGCTAAATCTATTTTCCTGTACGATTTTGGTGTAGTTAAGGCTCTCTTTGAGTTATTAAACCTTCTCTTTCTGCACATAGTTTGTCATGATTACAGAACATGACGATAAATGAAACTATCATTTGTTTTGACTCAGTAATCAAACTTCTGCGTCAAATACAAGCAAACATCAGGATTTGTGAGGTAAATGTGGAGTGTTAGCCAACAGCAAAAAATGTCGAATTAGTATTGTATATTATTGGCGTAAAATCAAAGAGAAAAAGGTTTTTCATATTGACATTTTTACTATGAAAGTATTTAATAATGCCTTAATTTTATAGATGAATTGACATTTTATTCTCATGTTATAATACTTGCATTGTGTACTTTCTTAAGTACTACTCATGAATGGAACTGTTCCCATTGTCAGTATTTTACAGTGTAAAAGCCACTTTAAAAAAACGGTCAAAAGACTTTCAGTAGTTCAATTGTCTGAAACAAAATGCACTACACTACAGCTCAGTCTGCAGCAATCTGTTTCCTGGAATCTGACATAGGCTCTTGAAAGCCCACAGTCTATGAAGTGAGGTATGCATATCTTATCATTGGACTCAAGTATTTTGAATATCTTCAAAAAAATTAACACTGAATAGGCCTGGGCACTTCGGGTAAAATATGCTAATTAACACACTTGAAATTTCCCATATGAAATCTATCTGCACCAAGACAATGAGAAAATAATTACAACAGAGGTAGAATTACAATGGCCATTTTAATCAACCCCTACACTAGCATTTCACCCTATTTATACCGTTTTTGATTCCATGACCCACTGGTAAGTAATCACTTGAAAATTATGGCTCAGTTTATAATAGGGCTACGCTTTAGACACATTATTTCTACAGAGACGAAGCTCCAAGGATTACAATAAAGATATGAATCTTGCATAACAACAATCGCCACGCAGCTCCTATAGATGGAAAATATTCTCAAAATGTCTGGGGTTAAAAGGTTGTTCACAACTTGGAGAACTTTGAAATGCGTCTGAGGCAAACGGGGCAGTTCAAGAATAATAATTAATCACATTCAGCTCATCTTCTTCAGGCAGCCCAGGCCTATAAACTGTGCAACCTACTCACTAAAAAGCAGGAGTACACACCGCTACCTTTCATAACTTATGTGACACTATACAAATGCCAGCGTTTGGGTTATCAATATATCCCCACTTGCTTTATAAAACACACTTCTATAGTTGCAGATAGTCGGCTGCTAAAGGCCAGTATATTGTCTCCACAGAAACATGTGCGTTCGTTGACCTTCTTGTCTCACTGCTTCTCACGGCAGATAAAAAACAGCAACCTGCTCTTAAGACGTTTGTAAGGTCATCTTTATCCAGCTCAGACGCTCTAACAACTATTTCCACAATCCAATGAATAATGTGACGATTAAAGTCCTCAAAACCAGAGCTCTTTGATGCCAATTTATTTCAGAGCTCTGTTTTCAGCAGATATCAGCCCAAGGTCTCTAGAGGAATCTGCGGATCTCCCACCAGACTCCTCCTCTTCTCCGCGGACGAGCTTTCGCCCTCAGGAAGCACCCGCTGAAAACAACCTTAAATCAAGGGCGGTTTTCAACTCACATTTGGCTTGAAAATTTCATTAAATTTTATTACATTTTGTTTTAAAACTACTTCTATCAAAATATCTTGATTTATGTTGAAGTTTACTGAGTACTGCAGACCCCAGCACCCTGCTCAGGACTTAGCTGGAGGTTTAGTCTGTTAGTCTAATGTTTGACATGAAAGAAACCAAAGAAACAGGAGAAAAATGTCCACTTATAAAGGCCATGTTCCCCAGAGCTCTACTTCATTTTAAAACACAGTTACTGCAATATGTCACTCAAATATTGCAATACATTATATTTCCAAAAATGCATCAAAATACAAAAAAGTTATATTCGGTGTTTACTATTATTTTCATCAAACCTTAGCTCAAACCCTCAGACACTCAAAGTTCAATTTAAAATGGACAGTTATCCATACAGTTTTTATGTGTTTACCCTTTTGTACGGAAATGCACATCCACTTGTCAAAACATGGTTATTGAAACATTATAAGGGATTTACTCTGGTTGCAAAAAGATCTGTCTCCAGAAGCAGACTTGAGCGTTCCCCCAGGTTCAGAGGGAGAGCTAGGGGCCAGGACTGGGGCGCGAGGATGATTTCGTATTGATTTCCTGTTTGTGCGGTAAAGAAGACTCTGAATTATAGCTGTCGGCGAGGGATGCTACAGGATGCCTTGAGAGAAAATATTTTGGATGGGTAGACGAAATATCAGGCTCTTCGCATAAATGCATTCTACAGACTTCAGATCGGGTTTATTCACCCCTTTACCCCCTTACTCCTGGGGCTTATTATAGCTAAGTATATATTATAAGTATAAGTATGTATAATGATATGCTTTTTACTTTTGTATTATTTTATATACAGTAGATGTCAGCAATAACAGTTAATTAGTTACGTGTGATTATTTAAGCATGTGCAATGCAACTTTTCTGGTAGAGGGACCCCTTTTCTCCATAAAGATTATATTGCTTTGTATAGAATGTTCCAGAGTATAACTTTAAACTTTAAACTCAAGTGAAACCACCAGTTCAGATCTGTGGAGATGCATCCCCGCTTTCAGTAAGAATACATGTTTTTCAAGGTATTTTTGAGTAATAAAACATCCATAATTGAATAAATAGATACATTTAATGCCAGATTATGGAACATTCTAGACAAAGCAGTAATATTTCCATGGAAACAAGAGAGTGGCAGACTAAAACTGCCAGAAAAGCCCAAATATTTGATGTACATACTAAATACGTGAAGATATCCTTAAAAAAATGTGTTAAAATAGGATTGTTTAGGCAGGATAATAAAAATTTTTGATCAAAATGAAGTTATATTTTGTTATCTCAAACATTTAAGCTCACAGAAACAAAAATGTGTTCAATATTTCATGAGTTTCTGTATCTTTAGCATCCAAAATCCCTCCTCAGAAGCCTGAGACTGACAGAAGAAGGAGGCGAAGTGAAGCGAGCCTAAACGGAGGAGGGGGACATCAATAACAACACAAAAGTGTCGTCGCGGGATCCCATCTTCTGACATGAAAGACAGACATGCCTCCAGAAGAAACACCTGCAGAGCTGCGGGGACCTCCTCAAACATGCATGCAACATTTTAGCAACAGAATCATTGTTCTTAAGCTTAAGTAAACAAGCCATCGGCAAGACTTTAAACTCCAAACCAGAGGAGAGCCAGGAAAGAAAAGTACCTTGGAAAAGTTAACAACAGAGAAACAAACAAAAAGCAGTTCAAACACGATCCACAAAAGGATGGAAGCAATCAGCTGTTCTACCAAGCCAAGCTCCGGTTAACCCTTCTATGGAACAACAGACACATACAAAAACTATATTATGCTGTCAGTGTATAAACTGACACCAAAAAAGGACAAAAGGCGCACATGGACCTGGCACTACAGTTTACAGAGTTCATTTAGATTTACAATACCAGTCAAAGCTTTGGACACAATTTTGATTTATGTTATTTCCATTATTTACACTGTAGATTCTCATTGTAAACAGCAAAACTATGAATGGACACACACGGAATGTATTACGCAAAAAATATACTCAAAATAACTGAAAACTTGTTTTAGATTTCAGATTTTTATAAATAGCCCCTCTGTGCTTTGAACCCTGGTTTGGCATTTCTTGACCTTTGTCGGGGTCAAGAAATGCCAAACCTGACTCATCAAGAAGTTCACTGAGAGAAAGCAAAGTGTTTCTAAACAAAGCAGGATTTGAATATAATTTTTTTGTTATTTAACTTGTCTTTCTTTGCTACATAAATCCATATATCTTGCACTAAAGTGTAAGGTGTCTTCTATATGTATATCAAATGTTAGTACTTAAATATTAACATTGTATTAACATTGTATTGTATATTAACAAAGTATTTCAATTAACATTTTAAATTTAATTGAATGAACATTGAATGAGATGGTGTGTCCAAACTTTTGAGCGCTTGTATATGAATGATTTATTTCAGCTTTAGAGACGATTTAATTTCTCCAAACTCTCAAAGTCTCAAAGATATAACACATACACATCATTTTCTAATCATATGTATCATAGTTAAATCCATATTTCCAGTTTGAGCTGATGCAATTATCACATCCAAAGACTGGAACTGTTTAGATAATAGAATGCACTGAAGTAAACTAGCTGCAGTTTTGACTTCTTCAAACATGTTCAAACATACATACCAAATCTAATCAATAACTGTCAAATTTGTATTTTTTTTTCCTCAAAGTGTGTCTCTCTAACCGCATTTCCTCACCACCATTTATAAACATGTAAATCTGTCTAATGTCCTTTGCCTGAACATTTTGAGAGGAATTTTCACATCCATATCACTGGAAATTTCCCTCGCCGACCCGTCATACCACAGAAGTCATTTTGCCTATAGCTATTAGCGACAAAAAGTTATAATCAAATGTTTGGTAGAACAGGACTGAACAAGTTTAGCCCTAAGTGCCTTACCAGAAATACTTAATGTTATCTTCAAACTGTAAGCAAACCCTGCCCTTTGCATGTTTGTGTGCGACAACAAGCACCCCGACAGCTGGAAAATGTTAAATGGAGGCTGAAATTAGCAGCTCCTAAATTTAAATTTCACCTTGCTTAACACTCGCTACATGTCTCAGCCGTCTCTGTCCATACGCCAACGACTCTAATCATTTTTACTACATTTTAACAGTTTATAATAGTTTCTTTATCATACCCTAAGACAGAGATATCCTTCTGTTATCTGCAGGTTGTTAAACTTACTTCTAATAGGTTCGCAGTGATTGGTCCTCTCCTCCGTCACATGACCTTCAGAGGGTGGTATCCGTGACGACGGGCTTCTTCCAGTTGATTCTATGTCAGAAACATCTAGGGAAAAAAAGGAATAATTAGTAAAATGTATATAAAATCATATGGGGATTTCAAAATGTCAGTCATCATCTTGGGTCTTTTTAATGGAGAGATCTACAGCTAAGCCTCTGTCATAAGCACGTGGTTTGGAGTCAAGACTTTGGAGAAAATAAATAGATTTTTATTTGTGTGTATCGTAAAAGGCTCTGACTGTTCATGAAATGATAATATAATCATGAAAACCATATTTTTGGGAGCAAATGCTCAACTCTGGTTCAGGAAGGTTGAGATTTACTGAGCTGTGAGCCATGTTACAATGTTACCTCATTAAAAAACATACCTGGAGTTGTGTTTTGTTTCATTCACATATGTTTGAATAACCCTTTATTATTAATCTGTCTAGTTTTTCCAAAGCTCAAACTGCTCTGCCTGACCTTGCCATGTGGTGGTAGTTTTCACACCTTTTTATCTTAATTTCAGAAGAGAGTGAGAGTCCAAATGATTCTAGTGACGGTGCAAGAAGTTTAAAAACAGTGGAGAACTTCCTGTATTTCCATATGACATCACAAGGTGGAACAGCATGTTTTCTGTTTGAGACCTGAGCCTAAATATGCAGGGTTTCTGTGTTCAACATGTGTGAATGAAACAAAACACAACTCCAGGTGTGTTCTTGATGAGGAAACGACACATAACATAGACCAGAAATGTGCATAATATGGCACCTTTAAAACTACGGGGACAGCTCCAGTTTAGAATGAAATACTTTTAGTTTTGGCAGCTTTGCTAAGACAATTCGTTTTCCTTTATCATTTTTAAGAAGTGTCTGAACTTCAACACAGTGGACAATATGAGGTTCAGGCTGTTCAGGTAGGCCCTGCCAGAATCTGGATCTCATTTTCTCTCCTCCCGCTGCTCCCGGGTGTGCTCTACCTGCCAAGCTCTTTTTTACTGCCATAAAGGCTGCATTCATGTGCATTGGAAAAAGTTAGTGAGCAAAGCTGTGGCCTGATAGCTGTGCAAAAGCAGGAGAGACACAACCACTCATCTCTGTAGGCCATCCACCTCAAAAATAACACTTTTGTTTTTGTGATTGAACACTAGTACTCTGTTCAGTAATGTTGTTGACCATTTCAAGCCAAATTCTTGCACCCTGACTTAAACCTAACCCTTTGAAAAATATTTAGTCATGACTCAGAAGCACTTAAATAGTACTCTGTGTTAATTCTAATCAATTAATTTTCATCTAGTGTAGTCAAGATTTAGTCATTCTGTTGTTTTCTGTTTTAGCCTGGTTATAGTCGACGAAAATGTGATGCTGATTCAGTGACCTGCTATGATAGTTTTATGTTAAAGAGGGAGTATTTCATTTCTATGATGCATTAACTGCTAACATGTCACATATTTACATGACTATGCTACCTTGTATTCAAAACTTACTCCCCCTTCAGAGCAATATCACAACACAACCAGCCTGCATAATGACACACTGCACGTTGCACCAGGTTTGTCAAGTTGTTGTGCACAGTTTTGTGTCATGTTTTTGTCTATTTATGGAGAATTGTCGTGTGGGAGCCTGGGTGAACAAGGTTTGTGGGTTGAGTATTGTGCAGAATCATACAGCTAGCAGTATAAGTTTCGAACAGGCCTGGGAAAGAACGCAAAATGATTCACATATGCATGGATGACATATCATATGCATATGTTTTTGATGAGGGAACAATGTTATAACATGGTAGAAAGCTCAAAAAATATTAGCATAATATCTGCTCTTTGTGTTGCATCATGGGACATGTACAGTCTGTTCTTTGGACAAATGCATCATCTTAGAGTCACTGACAAAATCTAAGTTTAGTTATAATTTATTTGTAAAGTATTATTTGTATTTTAGTCATCGTTAACATCATTATGACTAATTTTTTTTTAGCTTTAGTTGTCAAAAACATGACAAAATCAACACTGGTAGTACTTCTCTCTGCACGTATCTGTGTTTGGCCTAGCACTACAGTAGTGTTTGTAAGCAGTGATAGATGACCAGTGGAATGAATGGGCCTGGCCTCTGCCCTGGTTAGATATGGCACTTCTCTGAGCACAGGACTCATGTGTTGACCTGCAGTGGCATTAGCAGCACTATTGTGTGATGCATCGCAGTATTTAGTGATCACACTTAGAAATAAATGGCTCTATTCTCAGAACATCCAGTCCCCAGAGACCGAGGCAGGGACTGTCTTAACTATGAGCGCTTTTGAAGGTCCAATGAAAATCCATTCGCAATCCACCAGCCCCGCTGATTGCTTACTTTGTCCTACTTTGCTATTTTTTGACAGAGCCATAATGACGCTTGGTATAAATAGGATAGTTAACGGTCCGCTGCTTGTTTGAAAAAAAAAATGAAAAGGGGGAGTGGAATATAAGCTTAGTCGACATGTGATAATCTTAGGGGCAACTAGAAAGTTAATTAAAAAAGTATAATTGGCTGTGGTTACTGTTAATAGTCACCGGGGCATTTATCCAGACTCAAGAAGTGAGAAATAAAGCAAAAACATGAACAGCTCTCAACACTGGGGTGCACTTACAAAATACAGGCTATGTGTAAATATATTATTAGCCTATAATACAGTAAATGTCCAAAAATAAAGTATTTTTGGTCATGCATTCTGATAGTAACACTGTGTTTAACTAAAAGCATCCATTTGTGTTTGCAAACTATAAAAGTTTGTTTGTAATAATAGTAATGCTTCTCAGTGACAATCTTAACCTTGACAGAAACATGAGTGAACACTGTTTGCACAAGGGCCAAGCAAAGCACTTTTTTCTGGCTGGTCTAGACTCACCGTGTGCAGTGGACAGCAGAGGTTTTGTCTCCAGCTGTGGGCCCTGTCCCGGCCCATCTGGCCCATCCGGTGGACGCACGGTCTCCTTGGACATGGGACAGTCCTCTGTCAGGAACACGCGCGCACGAGTACCAGTTCCTCCTTGTCCTCAGCCCTCGGCACTATGAAAAATCAACGTCTCCAGATGAGTTTAGACGCAGGAAAGACAACGTAACACGACAGATCATTACTCAGGTTGAAAAGTAGTCTGCTCATTCACGCGCACAGTGACGTCGAACCGCAGTAAAACTTAGTGGAAATTTCCCTTCACTCGCTTTTACATAAACTTGTTGAAGGATTCCATATGTAGACCAGATTTCGGCTCTCACACCCCCTTCCTTTATCAAAAACATCCTAAGTGCTGTATATAGTCTAATCGGACGCACTGTTTATGAAGCGTAAACTTACCTTTCAAACATGACAACTCTCTCGCTTCAAATCTGAATTATTTCCATCCTTCCTTCCTCCAACGCGCGCTCTGGACGTTTGGGAGAAAAACACAAAGTAGGTGAAAGAGTAGCTCGTCCCAAAACTTTTCTTGAAGTTTAGTTGCCAGTGTGTCACAGTCCCACTTCTTGGTAACGCCGCTGACGCATTGAGAAATAACAACAATCGCCGCGACGCACTCGACGCTCAGTGGCAGTAATTTGCAGAGGAAAGTTGTAGTTCTGAAACATTTTCATCATATCCGGATTCCTGCCGTAAGCTCCAACCACTAACAGTGCTGCGCTCTGCCTCCCAAGAGCAGCACAGACTCCACACAGCAGCCGGACTGTGCGCAAACACACAAACAAACACAATGTAACCAGCGTAATGCGCGCTCAGGTGCAGACACACTGTGGTCATTAAAGTGAACAGTCTCCTGAATATTACATTGTATAATCTGTTCAAATTAACGTGGTTAGTAGTAAAAGCATTAAGCCCAAACGTGATTCAGAGAAGTTTTGGGGTTGATATAAAAATGTTTAGGTCTATTTATTATACTGATACATTTTATTGACATTATTGACATAAGTAAAAGTTTTTGTTTGTTTTAATCATATGCAAAGCAGGTGTTTGAGCAGGCAGAATATCCTAGGTTTGATTAGTATTCAGTATTCATTTAGAGTTTGCTTGTTCTTCCCGTGTTTGCCACACCTGCAGGTACTCGGCTTGGATTTTTTCCCAGGCTTGTGTAATTTCATTGCTCACCATTTGTGTAATGATGATAAACACAGTGCTCAGAAAAAAGGAAATAGGAAATTGCATTGTACTTGGGTCATATTTCTGTTTTCCACACATGGTTCTTTAAGAGCCCTTATCACACTATTTTATGATCTATGTTAGAATGTTGTTTCCTCATCACAAACAGACCTGCACTTGTGTTTTGGTCCATTCACACATGTTTAAAGCACAACCCCCCGACTGAGTTCTTCTTTTGAACAGAAAACACTTGTCCCACCTTGCCATGTCATGTGGTAATACAGGAAGTGCTCCACTGTGCTTTTAAACTTCACTCATGTTACCAAGTGGTGGTGCAAGTCACAAAAAGTGTTGTGTCCTTAGGCAAGGCACTTCACCCACATTGCCTAGTATGAAAGTGGAGTGTGTGTGAGTGATGGTGGTGGTCAGAGGGGCTGATGGCACAGACTGGGAGCCTGGTCAGCCTGTCCCGGGACAGCTGTGGCTACAATAGTACCCCCGAGTGTGGAGTCGCTGTAAAGAGTCTTTAAGGGTCCAGAAAAGTGCTATATAAAATCAATGCATTATTATTATTATAATTATTATTTACTTTCAGTAGAAATATTTGGGTAATTTCAGTCCCAGAACTGTGTGTCTCTACTGCACTACAGGTAAACTTACTTGAAAACTACTGCTTCATGACATCACAAGATGAAACGGCATTTTGAGCTTTGAAGATGTAGACAGACTAATAATAAAGGATTTCACAAGCTTATGTGAATGAGACAAAACACAACTCCATGTGTGCTTTTGATGAAGTAACAACATTATTGCTAATAGCTCACAAAAGTCAATTTCGAATAATATAGGACCTTTAAACTTAGTTTCTTACAATACTGAACCAAACTTACGACAAGATTGTGCTTTGACTTGTGACTGTTTGGATTTTAGGTATAACTTTATAAACTAGCTAAGAAACAGCACATATACTTTGGTTTAAAGCTATGCATATTTGAAACCTCCCAGTGTGCCCTGGGTCTGTATGTGGTATTGTTAGCGTCTTGCTGATTGCCATCATAGCCATTGAACTGTATTGGTAACAGTATAAGTGAGATTTGCACTGGGGCTAACATGAGACTGTGCAGGTGATTGATGTGAAATATGCCCTCCCTCATTGACTGGCTGAACTCCATTTTCTGCTCCTAATGCAGAAATCACTGTGGGTCCCCGGCATAATGATTTACGATGAATCTGTGTCAATGTTGAACTCTGCAAACCCCGCGTAATCCATCTTGCAGATATACCTAGCTACACCCCTCCTCACCCCTGCCTTAGCAAAGGGAAAGTAAAGAATGCAGCCCTCCCTCTCTCTCTCTGCTTCTTCTCTCTCTCTCCGTCTATAAGTGTTGAATCCATTACAAGGCTGATGTGTAATCACAGAGGACCCCAGTGCCCCTCAAACTGTAATTACCTGAATACAGATACTCCCTCACTCCAACCCCCAGAGCTGCTCGACGCCAAGAACTCCGTTAACCAGCATGCATCGCTTTAGTTTGACGACATGGGTGGCATTATGAGGATATATATTATATTTTATAGATGAGAAAAAAAACTTATGGAGCAAGATTGTATGTAAAAAGAATTTGACCTTGCAGTGGTGGTTAACCCTCAGATTGGCTCATGCACAGTACAAATCTGAGAACATACTGCCAATACTGACCAGGTTCAGGAAAGAGGGAGAAGTGGCTATACATAAAAGCAAAACATTAAAGTCATTTTCCTCACTTTAGATTAAAGCTAGGTAAGATGAGCCAGTTTATCAAAGTACTGCTAAATAGTGTTTCCAATTCATATGTTACAAACTGCAATGCACATTCATTTGCAATTATATTTTTTCTAATAACACATTAGCATACTTTTTTTTTGTGTCATGCTTAAGTGCACAAATGCCATATGTACTGATATTATGAAAAAAAAGCCTTTAATTTACTGTGCACATTTCGTAAACGCGACCATTTCTCAAGCTTTATTTTATTTGTACATAAATACTCATATTACAAATAAGGGGTTACATTGTTTTCTGTGTTAATGCAGAAACCAAACCATAAAGCAAAATGATTCCCCCAAAATATTCTAAATGTACAATCCTGCGTTGCAATAAATAAAAAGCAGAATGCAACACTTACACAGTTTGTTTGTATCTATAATGCAAATAGAAGTTCATAATTCAACTCTCTACAGGTCAAATCTCATTGTAGTACATAAAAATAACCTAAATTTTCCCACTAGTAGAAAGAAAAAGTCACTATGAGAAATATCGACCCCCAAAAATGATCATTATATCATGTATTGAACGATAAATTGATAGAATGATTATCGTGACAGGAAAATAAGTGTATCAGACAAGTCAAACATATGCAAACATAACACTATGAAGGGTCTGGTGATTGTCTGAGGCCTCCCCAGAAGCGAAGAGCCAAATGGATGCACAGTTTGTCCGTTTTGAGCAGCACACGCAACATGAGTCGACCATGAAATCAACCTCCTCTCTTCGCCTCTGTTACACGGCGACACCACTACTGCTGACAAACATTATCCGCTGTGTGATCAAGTGCACCGTGTCAGACCCTCAACCTCCCCCTCCCCGAACCTCCATCCCAAACCCGCCCATCCCTCTGCACCGGGAGTCAAAGCGGCGGGCTGTCACACGGTGTCAACTTCGATGTCAACAATGTTACAGTCACATCTCACAAGACACAAGCTGGAAGCATCTCTCTGTTGACTTCATTTGTTTGTTTGGCAGCAGCTTCCTGATTGCCGGAGTGTGTAGTGAGGAGCAGAGAGAGACGGTCTCGCTCTCTGGCTGTAGACGAGCCTAATCCTCCTCCGCTCGGATGGTGGGGCCTAAACAAACATGCATCTTTGTCTCTGCCACTGCGCTAATACCACACGAACGGCCCCAGACGCTCCCGCCGCAAACCCCTGCATTTGTTATAAGGCCTGCTTCAATGTCTAATCCTCTGATCTGTCTTTAAGAAGGGGAACTTGGGATATTTTCAAGTTAGGATGCATCGGTAAGATGAGAGGGGGTTTGTTTATTTAAATGAACTTATTATGCAAAATCAAGCTTTATGTTATAATGCTATTCCTTCACTTTAGCTTATTCAAAGTTGTATTTGCAATGCTTCCTGAATATCTTATTTCTGTACTGTTGTATCGTCCCTGCACTTAAGACATGAGTGATCTGAAAATGTCTTTTCTCTACCTACCTCATATCTCCACCCACAGACTTTGATTTATTTGTAAATTCCTTATCAAATAAAAAATAAACTAATGGGCAATTGTGGTCACATATCGACACACCGCATGAGTTGTGTGGTCCTCTGTGTCTTTTATTTATTTATTTTGTATGTATTTTATGGGTTTTTATTTATTTATTGCTATCTTATGGCTCTTATTTGATTTTACTGGTTTATTGTTTTAGGACTAATATGTTTTAATCTGTGTTTAATGAGTATTTATTTTATTATTATATTATTGTTGTTGCTTTTAGTCTGTATTTGTGCAGCACTTTGGAAACTGTTGTTTATGAAATGTGCTATA
This sequence comes from Scartelaos histophorus, assembly GCA_000787155.1. Taxonomy (NCBI): domain Eukaryota; kingdom Metazoa; phylum Chordata; class Actinopteri; order Gobiiformes; family Gobiidae; genus Scartelaos; species Scartelaos histophorus. The sequence goes on from KN490229.1 coordinate 34,227, forward strand.
GAAATAAAGTGGATTGGATTGGATTAGATTAGGAGATCAGTAGGTCCTAGTGCGTCACATAATAAAAATTCGACTATGCTAAGATACTGGAGCTGCTGTAGATTAGCAACTTCCCCAACTCGATAAACAGGCGTTAGTTGAGAATTTGGCAAGCTGAGTTTGCATCAAGCTCTAATGCATTTAGCAGTGAAAAGGCAATATCAAAGTAAGTTGGTTTTACAGTTAGTTTTACAGTTTTATTCCTCACCATTGTGTAGGCCTTGTCCACTGGCAGGGCATCTGTTATTGCCTTAAAATTGTTAAATGACTGTGGGTTTTTTGTTATTATCATTGGATTTTCATTTACTAGCATTTCAAGCTGTTTTTTTCTTTTCTTGTATTTTGACAAACGGGAGCTGTGTTTCTTTTAATGTGCTATATAAATAAACCTAGTAAGTAATACAAAAACGACATAGAAGTCAAAGCCAGAATCTGCATTTTATTAAGCGAGGCATAATTCCTTGAGCCAAAATAAGTTTTATGTGTTCCTCCACCTGTGTCAATTACCGCAAAACCTCTCATTTCACCACAGACTTGCACAAATTGTGGTGTTCAGTTACAATGTAAAACTTTTTCCAGGATTTTTCTTAAAAGGAAACATGACTGTGGGGAAGAACAAAATACCTGTAATTATATCTAATGAGCTTTTCAGTCTCTGCGGTGTAACAGAAATGCTAAATCTGACCCACACTGGCCTTGCGCTGGAGTTGAATGGCCGATGGTGAGATGTGGCGTGGCTTTGAACAGCGAGGAGCAGCACCTGTGCACCATCAAATCTTCAAACGTTTTACAAGTTAATAAGTAAGGCTTTTTGAAGGTAACCGTGACAACAGCTGAACCCTGACGCCCTTGCATGATTAATAGCATTATGGCAAAGTAAGAGAGACTTTTTTCTTGAATTGTTTGAGCCGGTGTGATCAAAACATTTAAAGCTTTTATTGGTCCAACTGTCAAAAGAGACTGACTTTTTGGTACACTGATAAAAAGTCAAAAAAAGCAGATGAATGATTAGATTTTTTGGATAGTTATACGATTCATATGAAAGAGTTTCTTCCAAGTTATTAGAACAAACAAATAGTGGATATAGCAATACACGTTTTGATCAAATTCTCAGAAATAAGAATTCAGGAAAGCAAAAATATTCACGGAGAAGCCTATTCATTTCTGTAATAATATATAAAACCAATCCAATTCATGTAGGACTAAAGGAGGTGACAACTGCAGTTCCGAAGCCCAGATAAATGGTGCCTTGAAAGAAATACCAACCAGATACTTTCCTTATATGTATATTTTCCCTA
>KN490230.1:0-10129 GCA_000787155.1 Scartelaos histophorus
TTAGCAATAAGTAATGACAGCAACAATTGTTCGTGTTTAACTTGACACTGAACAAAGCAGCTCAAGAGTTTTTGCTTACAGTCTTTGGCCAGCAGAGGGAGACAGCTCCTCACTGTTCAAACACTGGGCTATGAGTTGTAGACCAGTGGGTGAAATGTCTGACAGACATGCACAACAGTAGTTTGCATTTCCAGTAGACCCCCAGTCAGTTGTGCAAACACCCACTGACAAATAAAATTTCACATTTTCTTTTTGATTTGAATCATTTTCATTTTCTGACCAATACTACTCAAAGGTGCACTGTGGAACTTTCCTTATACCTTCTTGAAGATGTAATTAGATGTAACTACATGTCCTGGAATGTTCCACAGTATAGCATTAAGCTCATCTATCATGCATTTGTTCAAATAGGTGTTTTTATTGCTCAAAAAAGTTTCTTCTTACTATGAGCGTGGACACCTCTCCACAGATCTGGCAAAACTTTGACCTGTTTGTCTCCATAGAAATAGATAAGGTTAACTAACTGGCAAAGAAGTACAGTTTCCATGGAGACCAACAGGTGACGGATCCTGCACCAGAAAAGGAAGTGCACCTTAAAGAACTAATATAAGGCATTGTTTGTATTGTTAGTGGCCTTTAAACATGCCCTTGAGTACTTTTACTTTCCGAATTGAGGTTTAAAAAAAAAAAAAAACTTAAAAAAACCATCATTCACGCCGTCAGTGCTCAGTTTCCTCTGATCTGGTGCAGTGTGACATACACTGGCAAAAGAGGGAACTACCACAGCCAAAAACCAGTCTGGCAGTCTAAAAACTGTACAGGTCTCTATCTATGACATCACAATTCTGGGAATCTCAGACATAATGGAATTTTTACAGAGGATTACACAAACTAGAGCAACTGACGTGAAAAACAACTCAAATTGCAGAATATGTGTTTTATAAAGTTGCACTATTACCTTTTTGTTGTCAAGACCAGCTGTTTTTGCTTTCCCGGCAGAGTCCTGTACGGGTCAATTTTTGGAGACCTGCACCAGCCCGCACCAGCGCAATACAGCACCGCACCCGCCCGTAAACCCGTGATAATATCTAAGTTAAACCCACACCCGCCCGAACCCGTTAACATTCCACCTGTTACACACCCGTACCGTAAATTCCAGACTATAGAGTGCACCTGAATATAAGTTGCATCAACAAAATTTCTGCAAAACTTTATAATAGTACATATATAAGCCACACCTGAAGATAAGCTGCAGGTGTTCACTTCTTCAAGAACGTTTTCAAGTTTGGGCCGACTGCTTTTATCGCCTCTGAAAGTGTCGTCTTTCTGCATTAAGTCAGTTCGTCGCTGCCGTCACCTCCGTCTCACCATTGACTCATTGATGACTCACCATTGACTCGTTTACGTGCAGCAGCTCTACATTCTTCTTTGACAGATCAATTGCCTTTAACTTAAAAGGTGCATCACCTGAATTTCTTTGTGTGTTTTCCCTGAGGAGGGTGGGTGCATGAATTTCAAAAGAACTGTTCAAAACAAAAAAAAAAGTTATGCTGAGGAAAAAAATGGCTAAGTAACGCAGTTTAAACATTGTAGCTCCTTGTTTGTGAATAAATATTGTGAAAACACTGAGCACAATATTGGCCATTGGTCCTTATTTGGCAGTTACTGTACTCTGCCTTTGTGTCATGTGGCAAGTCACTGCCTTTTACCTTTGTACCACTCCTTATTTTTGAGCAATTTTGAGCTCAATAATTTTTACATACAAATATTTCTTCATTATAGCAAAGAGTCAATTTTTATGAGTCCTACCTATTATACTTTTGTCTGGACATAACAGAAACTGAAGTAATTTTTCTCAGTTTTACACTCTGGCGAGATAAAGTCTTTTGCCTTTATAGGGGAGTAATAGTCTCACAATAATGTGGCCCATCGTAGTATACTGAATTACAAATCTCTTTGCTTAAATTAATAGTTATGGTTAGCAATAGCTTAAAACAAACAGAGGAAACTACATAGACCATGATCCTTTTCTCTGTTTCAGTGCAGACTACATGAAGAAATATTTTAAGCACTTTCAAATTGTAGTTCTTTGGATTATGACTGAACCAAAGGTTGTTCAAGGCATTTTAAAAGAAAAAAGTCTCATATGCACAATTTAGCCACCACAAAATATCGTAAATGTCAAACCGTAAGCTGTTTATCGTGAAATACTTATATCATTCCATTCCCCTAGTTCTAGCCATTCAGTTAAAGGGCCCATATTACACTATTTTATGATCTTCTAATGTAGTTTCCTCATCACAAACAGACCTGGAGTTGTGTTTTGTTTAATTCACATGGACATGCAAACCCTGAGTTGTTTTCTCAAACCGAAAATATTTCTGTTTCACCTTGTGATGTCATGTGGTAATACAGGAAGTGCTCCACTGTGTTTTTTAAGCCTCCATTCACAATCCCTAGAATCACTGGACTTGATGATTTCAGTCATTAAATTGCCAGGATTTCAGGAGCTGTTCACTTGAAAACTATACAGGTTCATGACATCACAAGGTGGAACAGAACATTCTGAGCTTTAGAGATGTAGACAGACTAATGATAAAGGGTTACTCAACATGTGTTAATGAAACAAAACACAACTCCAGGTCTGTTTTTGAGGAGGTAACAACATTCTTACCTAGCCAAAAGCTCACAGGAGTTGTTCAGTGTAATACAGGAGCTTTGAGGAAGTGTGGATGAGTGGAGTGGGTTACCAGCGCAAAATACACTTAAGGTTGTGTTTAAAGTAGTAGAGGTGATATTTGAACAGCATGTCTTTCTGTCCATTGGGATGTCTGTATTTGCCATATTTTGGGTCCGTTTGGGAGCGAGTCTGGTGACTCATCTTCATGCCAGGACACGAGGCCACCATGAGAGAACCCAGACCGTCCATGAAGAACTCTGAGGAGACACACCCACACACTCAATAGCAATCAAAAGTCTGGACACACCTTGTCAGTGCTATTTTTCTTTATGATTACTACATTTTTGATACACAGGTAAGACATCAAACATATTAGCACCTCTGACCTCTGACCATCACCGACACTCATGCACATTCTACTTTCATACAAGCAAGTTTTTTCCACTGGCACATGGTGTTCTCAGTGGTCTCCCATTCAAGTACTGACGAGGCCCAGCCCCGCTTATTCTCTGAAATTTGACAAGATCAGGCTTTGACATGCCTGTATGGCCATACCGTATGTAGTCTGTAATGGTATATAGCTTGTTATGGTATATGGTTATGGTATATAGTCTGTGATGGTATATGGTCTTTTATGGTATATGGTATATATAGTCTGTTATGGTATATACTCTGTTATGGTATATGGTATATATAGTCTGTTATGGTATATACTCTGTTATGGTATATGCTTATGGTATATGGTCTGTTATGGTGTATGGTTATGGTATAAAATCATATAAAGTCATGTATAAAGTCATGGTATATGGTAGATAGTCTGCTATGGTTTATGGTGTGTTATGGTATATAGTCTGCTATGGTATATAGTCTGAGTCTGTTAATACTTATATACTTTTATTTGACTTATTTAGTGTCATGCACCGCTCAGTTGGTGCCCAGCCCGCATGGGCTTATAAGACACATAAAACAATAAGCGAACAGATCACACCTCAAACACAAAATGTCCTCTTACGGAGGTCCCAGGCTTTCAACACAAACTGAGCCAACTTAAAAACACTACATTTAAACAGAAAGGCCAATCTCTCCTCATCAGACATGCCAAACCAACAGTAAGATAGATTAGACAACAACTGACAGTGCAGGTCAAAATACAAAGGACAGTAATACAGAAAATGCATTTCACTTTCAATGTCCTTCAAGTGGCACACAGGACATGAGCGCCTCTGGGACAGATGGAATCGCCCCGTCTCCAGGGCCAGGGCAGAGTCCCACACCTGAGCTGTGCACATACTGACTTCTGACCTCTGCTCAAGTTCAGAGTGGCATAAGGCTCAGGACAAAAGCTGTCTTTAATTCAAATATATGTTCTTAATTTTGGTTTACATAAGATTTCATGTGCCATTTCTGTTTATACTACTCAAAATACATTTTCATCACCTGTCTGATACTACAGATTAACTTATTTGTATAAATAAACTGGAGATCTGCATCAAAAATGTTCTCAACCTCTCTACTCCAGGACGATTTATGTCCCAGACTCCAATTAAATATATGTTTGTTCAGTCTTGTGGCTGGCATATTAACCAACATGTTCCATAACTGCACCATATCACAAATGTGTCTCATTTCACATGGTTCCAAAGTGGAGTTGAAACTTTGTCAGTGTGTGGCTCTGATTTCCAAAATGTATCACCTGAGTTTTCTCACAGTTTATCTTCAATCTCATTTTGTTGCACCAAGTATGAACAACATTCAACATCCTCTAAAGATTCAATTCATTTTCTGAGATAAGCACTATATCATCAGCATAGGGCAATATACACACTTTGAGATCTCCCACAGTTACGCCCACATTTGCCTCTTTTAATTCATTTACCAAATATTGATGAAAATAACAAATAATGTTCGAGACAGCACATCACCCTGCTTTACGCCGTATGGCGATGGTAACCAGCCTGTCAAATGGTTGTTAATCTGGACACAACTGATTAACTGTTATAGATGGCTTTGATTGAATCATAAAATCTGCAATCAATACCAATCTGTAACAGAAGAAAGTAGAGCAAGTCCCGATTTACACAGTCAAAGGCTTTCTGAAAGTCTATAAAACAAACAAAAGTAGGGTTTCCCTGTTGTTTTCTCACACTTACTATAGAGGTTAGAGAATATTATGTGATCTATAAAGGCTCTTTTCTTCCTAAACCTATTATGTTCCTCTGCCATTAAATTAAAGGATTCCAGGTAACAGACCAGCCTCTCATTAAGAACGCTAGAATCAAGTACATACACACAACTAAGAAGGTTGATACCCCTGTAGTTGAGGGGGACTCGCGGGTCGGCAGTTGAACACTTTGGGATTGGTTTGATAATAGATTTTTGCCAGTCAGAGGGGACAAGCCCCTGCTTAGAACAAGTAAATAAAAGACTGTAAAGCACTGGAAACATGCCAGGCTGTTTCAGCAGTATATCATGTGGTCTGGTATATCATGTGGTCTGGTATATAGTGTGGTCTGGTATATAGTGTGGTCTGGTATATAGTGTGGTCTGGTATATGGTCTGCTGTGGTATATAGTTTGTTATGGTATATGGATGGTTATGGTATATAGTGTGTTATGATATATAATATGTTATGGTATATGGTCTGTTATGGTATATAGTGTGTTATGGTATATGGTTTGTTATGGTATATAGCGTGTTATGGTATATGGTCTGTTATGTATATGGTCTAAGTGTTATGGAAGCAGATGCTTCCCAGCCCGGCTCTCACCTGGGTGGGCCACCCGCTGTAGCTTTGGGTCAAATCGCACTTTCTGGGCCGAGTCTGTGCGTGCCAGGAAAAAGTTGACCACTCCATTGACCAGAGAGCATTGTGGGTAGCCTGGAAGCGGCTGCAGCACCTTATTCAAGCGTGCCGAGAGACAGCCGCCCTCCGCCTCGTCTCCCTCCTCATAATCCAGGACAAAGGGGAAACGGTTCCCATCCACTGAGCCCCCGAGCTGGAGAAAAGAGGCAAAAATAACAAAATGCTTTAAGACTTTCAGAATAATAAGTCAATAGTTTATGTATTTGTGTATATATAACAGGATAGACTGTACATGCTCTGTTTGAGTTGTGGGCAGACAGGAGTTCAGTCAAGGAGCAAGGACATTAACAAACAATAAATGCTTAAGATTGATTCTAAAAGAAACTGAAGCTAGAGGACTGGGGTGAGGTGCTGATGTCTGGGGGTGTTGGATACAGAACGTGCTGCAGGGTTCTGTACGAGCTGGAGGCGACTGAGGACGGATTGGGAAACATCCACATGAGGTGCATTACAGCCATCTATTCTTGAGCTGATGAAAGAGTATATAGTCTTCAAAAGGTTGTAGAGAATAGTTTTTTTTGTGTGAAGTTTTGATGACATAAAATTGTAATAACTTTATTTAAATAGGACTTTTCTTAACAGAATTATAAAGTTTACATACAGTTAAATGAGAAGGCATAAGGCACAGATTACAACAGTACAATACAGAACAAAAATAACTGTGACTATACAAATGCCATTCTATATAAGTATGTTTTTACAGTCCCCATTGATATGGCTCATTTCTTGAAACAGAAATGACATTCTCAAAATAACTTGGACAAATCCCCAAGCCTCCTTTCAGTTGTTCACAACAGAATTTCTCATTGCTTTCATCAAATTGCAGATGTCTTAGTTTATTTGTCAAGTGTCTCAGTGCATCTTTACAAACGGTTCTGTGCAAGTCGCCTACACTTCGCACAATGAGCCACATTTAGCACATTTCCCAAATAAATAGATCCTGCTGATCTAAACGGATGAGTTGATTCTCAGTCTAATGGTTGTTCTCTCCAAAACACATCAGTGTGATTTCACTTCAGTCATCATATGTACAATAGTCTGTTCAAGTGTCAAATTTGTCAAGAACATAACACCATGAACACCATATATGAATTTCTTGGAACATTTGATACATTTAACATTTAATTCCTGGAAAATTACAGTAACTGACAGTGAAATTAGAACTTGACTAACGAAGGAGGAGTTTTATTTATTTCTATGGGAAAGCAATTTAGTTTTGACACATGGGTGTCACTGTTTTGGGAGAGAGCTGATCTTTTGCAGATGATCCATGGTTTTGTGAATGCAAATGAACCAAAGCAACTGAGAAGGATCTTTGCAAGTTTGATGTTTCTGACTCTTTATATGAGAAAGGCTGCGTGAACAGTTTTGGGAGAGATATGACATTTTGCTAGTGAGTTGGAATGTTGTGCAGAACTGTGAGACTGTTTGACCAAATGATCTTATGTGATGAGTTAGAGTAATACTGTATGGCCCTGATACTATGCTCTGTACGTATTTTGTTCTCTGTGCCTATTTGCTGTGGAGTAGTTCATTGTGTGATTTAAACACAGCTGAAAACAGTAAAAAAGGTTAGCAAGAAATAGGTCTTTACATAAGCACAATTTACATAATTACATACCTTAAAACAGTTAAATACAGTTAAAAGTTCACTAAAATATTTGTTTTATTTTTGGATTACAGTCCTGTAATTTTGTATCTGGGATCGACTGCTAAGCCTGGAATCCTCGTATGGCGATTGGTAATGCCTTCAGCCACCACTTGGGGGATTTCGCGCTCTTTCTCCCCAATTCCCGCAATCTCACTTGTGGTTCTTTTCCTTTGTTTTAAGGTGAGACTTACCAGATATTTTATATACATTATATGTACATTGTTAAAACATTTATCTGTTAGAATAGCATGCTTAAGTGAAGCTAAGGAAACGTTTTGCCGCTTTGTTTTGATAAACTAGACCTGCCGTTTTTTTAGTGTTGTAGACTTGTACTCCGCCATCTTGTGGCCACACATGCAAATGTTAACAGAGTCATGTTTAAAATACTGTTTGATTTAAGGATTGCATTAAACATCAGCATTGGAGAAACACCATGCAATCTCACTTGTGGTTCTTTTCCTTTGTTTTAAGTAGTATAGTGCAACATACCCCCATCTACAGGGGTACAACACAAACATAGTTCTAAGAATGTCATTTCTGTTTTAAGAAATGGTTCAAAACAATGGAGAAAAACTACAGTGTCAGAGTCAGACAGTCTGAATTCCTCCTTCCACATACATGTCACAGCAGTAATGCCCTACTGGTCTTTCCTGTATCACTTCTGTCATGATATACACAGTGTGGGGTGTGGGAACGCCCTCACTCATAATCTTCTCTATCTCAACCCTGTTTCTCCTTCTTTTGTAAGAGAATACATCACGCAGACAATGGTTTGACTCAGCACCTGCTAAACAGCACCTGTGCTTGGCAGGCTGGAAATATCAGGTGTCACAGTGGAGCAACAGTGTCCCCAGTAGAATCTGTTGTTGTGTCATTAAGCAAGACACTCCATCCACCTTGCCTTCTATAGATGTATGAGAGTGTTGATGGCAGTTGGAAGGGCTCCTACTAGAGATTGTGGAGAGAGTGAATGAATAGTTCAATAAAGGGTTTGTGTGTCTTGAAAGGTGCCACATGAATCCAGTGCACTCTTAATATTGACAGGAGCCATTTTTAAAGTCATGCAGCACAGTGCCTCTGGGTGAAAAATACAGTGAAATGCCCTAAACTTTTAGCCTTCATTTTCCATTTTATCACCAGTTATTGTTTAGTATCCAAATCTGTTAGCACACTTTCACAAACCTGACGTCCAAGTCCTGCGTGCTTTATGACTAACCTGTCAGTAAAAACACACAGTTGCTGCATTCTCAGAACTGCTTGTCTTGTCTTGTCTTTGCCCATCATGTGTTGTGTGTCCAATAGTGTTTCATAAACTGAAAGTTCATAAGTTGAAAGTTGTTGCATGCACACCATGGGTGGCTATTTTCATTCAAATTTGGATTTCCACATGGATACATTTGGACCTCTTATTTTTATGTACATGTTTATTTAAACCTAGTAACTAAAATTGTTTTTTTCAAACCTTTTCACCGTGTATATATAGTTTATAGTTGTTTCCCTTCACCATTTACTCACCTGAAGTTGTATTTGCTGGTGATTCATGCATGTTTGAACCTTCTTTAAGTGCTTGTTACATTGTCTTTACTGTGACATACATAGGATTAGTGTAATGTAGTCATTTTGGTACAAATGTTTTCATTCGCTTTTCTCACTAGTGTGATGTGCATATTGTCCATAGGAGGGGCCCACATCCTCCAGCTCTTTGTTATGATGACATTAGTTTACATTGAACACAGCAGTTTTCTAACACAAAAGTCAGCAGGCTTGTTTTTAAAGTTGGTTTAAATCAATATTGCGATTTACAAATGATAACACAATGATCCACTGATGTCATAAATTATAAATATATACCAGGAAAATGTCTACTTCAAAATAATGAAGTTTCTTATCCTATAACCCACATGCTGACGATCGTCAATAATACATTTCTGTTTCATCTTCCATTCTTAGTAATCTGAATGATCTTTTAAATTTCTTCTCCAGAAAGCACACACTTCAAGAAAAGTACATCACCACAGTTCATTTGTAATTTGTAATATTAATAGCAAAATAACAATAAAACATTTTTAATTTGTGCATATAAACGTACCACATCAAGTTGCGGAACCGCCTCCATGATTTCTATCATCTTCTCGATCTTTGTTTCTGCGGTAAACAAAAAGTCGTCATCGACCCACAGGAAGTATTTGGTGGTGACCTGGGAAATGGCCAAGTTTCTGCCAGCAAACCAACCCTGGCAAGACACAGTGTTTACTTCATCACAATGTTCTCACAAATGCATAGAACTGCAAAATCAGGAGGTCCATTTCCCCGCACAGCAAGCAGGGTTCAAATATCTGACTTTCTGGGTTGGATAGTGTATACAACCACTGTACTATATTTATATACAATATAATAATTGATATGATGTGTGTCCTTGTGTTTGACCGTAGTGTCCCAGTGCTCCAGTATCATGGTGGTACCTGAGCTGGGGGCATGATATAGTGCTGAATGTTTTCTCCAGTGATCTTCTCGGGCTCCAGGCTGTCATCAGCTATGATTACTGTCACTGTGGGGTAGAAGCTCCGGATGCTGCTGAGGAGGACTTTGAGTTTGTTGTAGCGTAGGAAGGTCTTGATGGTGATGGTGACTTGAGAACTGATGTCTGAGAGACAGAGGAACATCATCATTTTATGAAGATTAGTAAAGTTTTGTTTTAGTTTTTGCTGACCAAGTTTTTGTTTCATGTGAATAGTGATAACAAGCCCTCATATTTACAGAGATACATTATAGCAGGGAAAAATCCTACTAACAAATTTCTTACCCACTGTTACGACCCAGATGTCCGACCAAACATATTTAAAGAGGGACATGAGAGACAAAGTTAAGGATTTACATTAGTTTAGTTTTTGTGTTGGTCTTTTGAACTCTGTAGACTGAAAAAAAAAAAAAAAAA
>JACN01011713.1:0-12436 GCA_000787155.1 Scartelaos histophorus
TAAATTAAATTAAATAATAATTAAAAAATGAAATCTAGGAATGAACTATACTGATTTAATGAATATGCATGATCTAAATGTTTCTCGTTCCTTTAAATCTTGTGGCTCATTTTATCTCATAGAATTGGAGCAGTTTTGGATAAATATTTTTACTTCCATTTTGTTGAAATTTATAAAAAGCAAACGGATAAAAGGACATTGTCGGTACTTGGGTGTGAAAGCGCGTTGCCTCTTATCTAAAACTTTTATGTGACGCATATTTGTGTTCAATTTAAATGATAAAGTGTGCTTAATCTTTTTCAGGGTTCTTCCATCGTGATATGAAGCCAGAGAACCTGCTTTGTATGGGCCCGGAACTGGTGAAAATAGCCGACTTTGGACTGGCCAGAGAAATCCGCTCCAAACCACCATACACGGATTATGTGTCAACAAGATGGTGAGCTCAGATTCTTAACTTAAATGTTCTAGTCTGTGCACTTTTAATATTTAGTATTAAAGTGTGTAAATCACTTCAATTAATCCAGTACATACTAGTTGTTAGACCAATGTTACGCAACTTTTACCAAATACATGGATGTTAAAGTTCTTTTTACTGACCTAAAATTAATTTATTTGTGGATTTGCATTTTTTTATGTATTTTCTATAGTCTTGATTCATTCTTCAGTCTAATCCATGACACCTTATTATTAAATATCTGTGCTAATATTTCTATAGGTACCGAGCTCCAGAGGTCTTACTGCGGTCGTCCATGTACAGCTCCCCCATCGACCTGTGGGCGGTGGGCTGCATCATGGCCGAGCTCTACACTCTCCGGCCTCTCTTCCCCGGGAACAGTGAAGTCGATGAAATTTTTAAGATCTGCCAAGTCCTGGGCACTGTCAAAAAGGTTAGAGGAGTCTTAAGGTGGAAGGCCCACTTGACCTTAGTTCAACCGTTTAATAATTCACAGACTCGACTATACCGCGGGGGCACGTTCTTACAAATAGTTCTGAATGTTTTATGAGCTACTGTACAAAAGCATTAAAGATAACCATCAGATTCATTGTCGACGTGGAGCTGATGCTGACCAGATGGTGTTGTGTTTCTTCATTACGTACGGGGGTCCTCAAAGTGTGCTGAGGGGGTCATGTACTTCTACTGGTGCACAGCCATCTTACAATTCATATGTGAACGTTTAGATAAATCTGTACCTCTGTGAAGACATATTCAGGTCATTTCTGTGCGTTTTAGATGACATCACAACATTCTATTGGCTTTTATTATTTAATACAGATGGAGACAACTAAAATGAATATTGCTAAATGCAGGATTTTGTTTTACATCACTTATAGAAACAACGATCGGGTTGTCAATTTACTTTTTAGATATTTCATTGCAAAAACACAGTGTAATCAATAGTATGACACTATTACTGGCTCTAAATAGGATTGTTTTTTGTATTTAGGGGGATTGGCCAGAGGGACACCAGTTGGCCACGGCTATGAACTTCCGCTTTCCCCAGTGTGTGCCGACCCACCTGAAGACCCTGATCCCCAATGCCAGCAATGAAGCCATCACTTTAATGAGAGACCTGCTCCAATGGGACCCCAAGAAGAGACCCACCGCTATACAGGCAGGTTTACATAAAAAGGAAAACCTATGATATCTATAAGTTTACAGATATTTAAGCATCTAGTATGACTGGATCCAAATCCTGGCCTCACCTGACCTGCTCTGCGCACGTTTTTCCACTGTATGACGTGTATTAATATTATTATCTGCACTTCACTCGTGGGAATTGACTCGTTAGACATAATTTACACCATGTAGAGATGAGTGAATAACTAGGGAACACCTTTCTAATGAGAGCGCCTCCTTGTCTCCCATGTGTTTTCATACTAACAGGAAATAGGTCTAAATTTACCATTTTAAGTGTGTAAAACCTGTTTACATTACTGTTCTTGCCAAGAGGAGGTTATATAAAAGTTTCTTCTACATATTTTTGCAGTGTTATACATGTATAAGATGCATTTTTAACTCTGGTTCTTTAGATTTTGTCTTTAAGAATATGGATCAGTGCTGAGACTTGTCAATATCCCACCTAAAGTCCATAGTTGCACAGAGTACATTAAAAAAAGAGAAATAAAATAATTGTGTGTGGTGTTTTTAGGCTCTGCGGTATCCATACTTTCAAGTGGGTCAAATCTTAGGTTCAAGTCAGGAGATGAAGAAGATCCAGGCCAGACCTCAGGCTCCAAATCAGCCACAAGAGCCCAAACCCAAACCCAAACTCCAACAGTCCTTGTCTGGGTCTAAAGAGTCACCATCAAACACCAAACAGCAGAACCAGCCTCTGCAGCCCGTCTCTGTACAACAAACTGACAACACGGCACGGCTCAACCAAGCAGTAAGTGTTCCTGTTATCACATGTGTTACTATTACGCATGTGATTTGTGTAGTGATTGCATCTCTCTTGCAGAAGTCAGGGTCTCTGGGCAGTGAGAACGGGGTTGGTGGGGTTGGAATGGTGAAAAATGGCCGCCGACGCTGGGGTCAAACCGTGGCCAAGACGTCCGACAGCTGGGAGTCTGATGTTTCTGAAACCGCAGCTTCCATCTCCAAAAAGCCCAGCCTGATACAGTCAGAGGAGGAGAAGACTAAACACCAAACACAGTAAGATATGCAACTTTTGACACTTTCCAACTAAATACCACTAACTATTAACAGCAAAGTGCAATGAAGGATGTTAATTCAGCTAGAATAGAATTGTTTTTGTGTATTTTTTCAGTCAAAACAGTCACTCATAATTGTTAAATTGACCTGGTAACTTGGCTTTTGTAAAATCAATGACTTCTGACTTGTCTTAGTAGAAAAATACATGAGAGGAATGTATCTTAAATCACATTTTTCTGAATTTTCTTTCTTAAAATGACATGTTCTTTCATATTATATTGCAGCTACCTCACTGATATTTCACTTTTTACCACTTTTTAATAACTTATTTCTGCATAAAACACTTGTAATCAAAACTATTATACTCTAGTCTAATGCACTGGTAGCAAACAACAAGAAATCCATGTTATGTTTTACAAAAATAAACATTGTATTTGTTTGAGATAAAGAAATATTAATAAGAAGCCTGTTTTCTTTTTAGGACAAAGGATCAAAAACCTTTGTATTCCTTCAGCTCTGTTACAAAGCTGCCTGGTAATGTTAAGGTGAGCCAAACTGACCCGCACCTTCCTGGATCTGCTGCACGCCAACACTACCTCAGCCAGTCACGATATCTCCCCGGTAACAAAGCATTAAAACACTATTATTATGGTTATATGACACATTTGAATAGTTTTATCTCATGTTTTTCCTCCACGCTTCTTTCGCTGTCAGGACTCATTGGTAAAGCCCAGTCTGGGGATAAGGAGCTGGGAGCCGTGACCCTGCGAGACTTGTGGGAGAACTCATCAAACGCTGTAAATAAACCTCTGGCACCCATTGGAGGGGGATTATCTGTCACCAGAGCCAACGCAGGTAAAGACTCATGTACAGTGAGGCTCTGTGCTGCAGGACTAAGCTGAGGTGTCCACATTCACTGTCTGACACGAGATAACAGAGAGGAAAGTTGGCTGGAACTGTCAAGTAATATGTTATTACAACTAAACTATAATTAAATTAATATATTAAAGTATTTCAGTAGTGATAGTGTCGCTTACACTTCACATTTCATGTTGAATAAGCGTCATACTCATTATAATGTAACCAACAGCTCTGTCCACTTATTTGACACATCTATTTTAACTGATGCAAATCTGGAGACGTTCAGGAATAAGATATTATCAATGAAAAACAACTGGACTGACTTAACTTTTGAAAATGACATTTCATTACCAACCAGGCAGCTTCATGTGGCTTGTGTTTGTGCTATAAAACACTTCATAATTATAACTTCTACTAATTAGCCATAGCAAAACATGAAGAAAGAGTTTAATTCATAATGAAATCATAATTTATTAAGTAATCCAGGTTTAGTAAATGACCTAATACAATAACCCAAACCTCCTTAATTAAATAGCAGTAAGTAGCATTTAATTAAAATTATCATTAAAATTCACCTATTCGCAGTCATAATATACAGACATCAACAAAACAAATTAAAATAATAAGCAGTTATTAAGTAGTTAGTAAACCTGTAACCAAATTTAGGCCCATTTCTTATGAACATCTATAGATACAACTATAGAGAAATGTAACATGTGCCTTTTGATTCTTATTGCATTCCTCTAAACACAGATATATTAGTCAGTTGTTGGCTCTTTATTAATAAAACATGTTTAAATTGAGCCGAATGACTTGTGACACCTAACGTTATATAATGTGACACTTCTGATACAAAGAGTCTAAATGCTAATGTCGCGGCTAATGCTCTGATCAGTATTAATAGGGCCCGAGTTAGGACCCAGCCTGTGTGTCTGCGGCTCGGGAAGCGCAGCTGAGGCCTGTATAATTCATTTGTTATGTAGACAGTCACACAATATCACTCCCTACTGTGCCCGCATCATTCCCCAGCCTTCTGTCTCTTTCTTTCACCTTGTCTCTCCATCTTCATTTTTTATTCATGAGATTCAGACTTTCAGCAAAAGATCAAGTGCTCCTTAAATGGCTCTTAAATGCACCCCCTGCTCACCGGTCCCGCCCCCGAGCGACCGCTAATGTTTGTTTTAAGACTACAAAAGAACTTCAGATGTGGAAAACAAGAATACATTTGGGGACTCTATTATATTATATCTTTACCCAGTTATTACATTATCTTATTTATTTTTTGCTCTTTCTTTGATTATCACTTCTGTTTTTCATTTTCCTCTTTGCACGCTGCCTTTGCTAGAAGAGAGTAAGTCTGTGGATAGTCCGCAAGAGAAAACAGTTGTCAGAGAAAAGACACTGGACAAAGTTGATCTATCCAAAGGTATTGAAAAAAAGATCGATATTTTTGCGGTCTATTGATACTTTGCAGTGATGTCGCGCTGGGGGGTTCCACATGGAGGTTTAATGGAGAAATGTTCACCAAAAACACGATGGAAACATTAGGAAACTCAGCCAAATAAGCTTTAAAACCATCTGAAAACGCAAGAAAATGGTTTTAAACAACAAATCTTCAATAGGCTCTCTTCACAGTCCCATTTAGAGTTTGATTTTAAACAAAAAAGTGAGAGAAACTAATGAAAAACTGTTGGCTAAATAGCTCCCTTATGACTTTAATGGTCTTTGTGAGGGACTTATTTAGCAGCACAAACAGACTTTACCCTGAGCTTTATTTTAACACAATTTGAACTGAAATAACTGACTTAGTTCTAACTAACAGGCCTCAGACAGAGCAGTGCATACAGTTATCATTACACCCCCAAGAAATGTTGATCATCAGCTGCAAAGTATCACTAAGTACTGCATGTAGTAATAGTGAGCATCACATTAGTTATTATTAGCTGAATACTGCAACACAAAACACACATATTTACTCAGTTTATCAAATCTAAAAAACAAACACTAACTTAGGTTTGTGTTTTTTACATTTTTATGCTTTGTTTTCTAATTTAATTTAATATTTTAGTTGAAAACCATCATTTCTAATTGTGAATTATCAGCTTTGGGCTCAAATGCCACTCCTCAGTAAGAACATGCTGAAGCAGAACACATAGGACTATGGGTTTGATTAGTGTCTTCCAGTAAGAACAAGCTGAAGCAGAGTTCAATCTTTAGAGGAACACATAGGACTATGGGTTTGATTAGTTTATGCTCATAAAATTAAGATTAAAATTAGTTTTTTAATCTAAAAAATGTGACCAGTCAGTAGAATAAACCTTTTTTTGTCACAAGAATGAAGCTTTTTCTTGTGTCTATCTGTTTGTTTTAATAATATTCATTTCTTTTAACACTAAACACAAATTAACAATATACAAACATTAAAGCCACATCAAATAGCTGGAGGGCGACTGGAGGAAAAACTAACAACCAGTGTGATGTGACGAGCTTTTCACTCCAACACTTAACATGTGAAAGCAGCAGCAGCAGGACCCCCGCGGACCAGTACACACTTTACATTGTGAACTAAAGAGGTGTCTCCACTAACCCAGCGACAACCTTAACTGACATAATAGGAACAATACGACATTTGACTAATTACACAGATAACGATGGCAGACTGATGCCGGAGCGAGTGCCTCAATCACATCAATCACTCGAGCTTCTGAATATGCGGGACCCACTTCACACTGGACTAAATGAGCGAAAAAGACTAACACGGTTTTAACTAACAAAACTTTCCCTTGCACTGAAGTGACTCTACTTTGACCTGTTTTAAGGCAATTTCGTGAGCACCAAGTACAACCTCTCTGCCGGATACTTGCCTTCGTTCCAAAAGAAAGAGGTGGGCTCAGTGGGACAGAGGATACAGCTCGCTCCTTTGGCCGGGCAACACTCCAGTAAGTCACTATTGTATGAACGGATCAATTCTTCCACTAAAACCTTTTTTCTGACCTTTTTCTTTCCCTGATTTTAAGTCTAAACCCAATAAGCTACACACTAAATCAACATTTTCTCTCTGTTCTTTTCTAGCTAGCCTATCCTGTTCTGATCTTAAAAAAGAAAACTCTAAATCTACAAAGTCTAAGCATCTGTCTAACTCTCCTCTGAGTGAAAACAATGAAGGTAAATAAAATGTCTGCTGTTCCATTAGTTAAAAGTGCAATATGTCACTTTTTTGTGGACGGTCCCTTGTCTCCATGGAGATGTTACTGTTTTATTAGTTAAAAGTGCACCCCTCCCTTGTCTCCATGGAGATGTTACTGCTACTACTTTGTCTGGTATGTTCCACAGTGTGACATTAAACCTGTATATGTGGTATTTATTCAGTCACAGGAGTTTTTTAATGTGCAGTTTTTAATGCTGTACAGTAGAACATCCCCATGGAGCCAAGCAAGAGGCACCAGGAAACTTGTCGTGCACCTGTAGTGGAGTGTGTTTTATTCAACAAGCTGTGACTCTATTTTATTTTAGATTACGAAGACTGGAAAAGGAGAAGTGACCGCACTCAGCTGAAGGGGAACAGTTTCTCCGCTTTGGGGAAGACCTCGGGAAACCTCCTGCCCAGGGCCCCTGCTGTGCAGCCGGTGCACGGGAGGATAGACTGGACGTCCAAATATGGAGGCAATCGGTAGTGTTGGAAACTGCTTGAATCGTTCAGTAATGCACTTCAGATCTTGGACTTTATAGTACTTTAGTTGTTGTAGGTTTGCTCAGTCGATTTTAAGATTTCTTGAACATTGCCATGCACTGGGTCTGTAAACTTGTACTATGGTTCGGTTTAAGGACAAGCCAATGTTGGAATTATTTATTATTTTTTCAATGTTTAACTTGATTTAATGCAGTCTTTGTGAAATAGGAGACTCACCTAGAAAATAGTAATATAGTAATACTTCCCTTTAGCTAAGCAACAGATACAAGCACAATGACTTTTTATACTTTTTAAGGGTTCTTTGTATTATTAAATTGGTAAATGAATGTTTTATTACATTTTATACATTTTTCAGTTTACAAAAGCAATAAATGAGACAGCTCTGTTTTTGTTTTTTTTTAACAAATGTTGTATTTTTATTTACATAGCATTGTCACATTTTCCAAAACCATTTTAAACAAAGACAAACACTGGGTGATGATAAAGTTATGCAGTCTTGCTTGGCTTCTGAAGCAGCGATAGGCCGAGTTTTCCAACCATCAGAAGACTACAAGAACATAAAACTGTAGTAATAAGAGTAACAATATATGGCTAGTGTTAGAAGTAGAGAGCGTTACCTTGCTCCAGCCATTACACCAGCGGGGAACAGCTTTCTAGACGAGTAAAACCTCTTCCCCATGACTCCTGATAATGTCCCAGCGGTACCTAATGGTTCAAATAAAACCCAGGCAGTTTTATTCACTGTCATTTTAGAGTAGAAAGATTTGAGTTTAGCGTTTTCTTACAAAGTGACACCCAAATATTATCTGGGTCATTGGAGATCTGATAGGCACCCAAACCGGCAAGTCCTCCGAAGACCAGCCCGGCACCCAGAGAGGGGACACTACCTGTGAAATATAGAGAATGAACAGCTGTACCTGACACCTCCAGACAGTAGAGATCACTTTATGCAGGCAAATTAGTAGATAAGTTTACAAATGTTAAAACAACTGGGACTCACCATCTACTTTGACTTCTATAAGCAATAAGCAATTAATTATAATGTATTTTTTTAAATTTTTGCTTTACTCTTGGACCTACCTGCTTTCACATAGCCCACGATACCCCCAGTGGCAACCAGAGCTGCGTATCCATATCCCACCCAGTCCACAGACATGTCCGACACCTGCAAGAGACAAAACCGCACATAAGACAAACAAATACATCCATAAAGGAACTGTGGAATACTCACAGTTGTAGTATTATAAAAAGGACTCGGAGTAGTCTGGGATACAGAGCTATTAAACACCACTAAATGAGCAACCAGCAAATATGGAAACATTATAGACGCCCCAAATATTCCGCCATCTGATCATAAAAAACTGCTATTGGGTGTTTGACAATGTGAACGTTATAACTGAGCGTCTGGTGTAGGAGATAAGAACAAGTGACGTATGAGCAGGAGCTTTACGCACAGCGGTGGTTCACTGTGGTCATGACTATGGCGGATCAGACCAAACAAACAAGGCCATAGAGACCTTCTACTAACACTGCACTATTACACCAAATGTGAACAATTTCAACAAAAACATGTATCACCTTCTTTCTTGTGGCAACTCCGACGACCTTCGGGATCTGCAGAAGCGCGTGCTCTCCACCGGGCACAAAATATGGGTGCACACGGGTTATGACACTGCGCAGTGGCTGATGGGATAAGTAGTCTAGGATATGTAAGGATAAGTACTTCTTTTATTTACCACGAGGGCATAATCTGATTAAAAGAATCTACTCACCACCCTAGATGCGAACGGGACTGCACTGGACAAAGACACGAGTCCGCAACAGAAGACCTGAAAATAATCCCAGTTTATGAATTTAAACGGTGAGGCGGGATCCCCCAAAATTCATTCTCTGTTAACCAGTCGTGAATAATTAAATTAAATTAAATTATTTAGCCTTTAGTCCCTCAATAGCTAAGCTTTAAGCAACATTTAGTCTCTCTCTCAAACTATAATCTACTAAAATGAGCACCACGTGATTGCCATAACACGTATGACCACAGGATGGCGCCACAGGATCGTACATGGTTAAATCAGAGATTATTTTATTTGGTTATAGTAAATCCAAGTGGAGTTCTCCCTAAATTAACCCAATTAAAGGCAAGAAACACATTCCTATGGTAGGCCTACATTAATACCCTATCCTCATTAATTTCATTTGTGTTCTATTCATATTTTATTTATTTTTTGCTTGCAATATTTTTTTGGTTTTTTTTTTTACTGTAAATAACAAATTAAATTAGATCTATATTTTATTTTTGTCATAGGATATTTTGTTGAAGGAAGCTTCCAAGAACAACACTGCATGGGATTCGTCTATGCGCTTCCATTACGTACCGCTACGTGGCGCTCTAACACAACCCATGTGTCCTCCCAATATGAATTTACAATAGTCTCAAAACTCTGCAAGTATCTTCTGGATTTATCCTCGCAGTTCAGGTGGAACAGGCAACAAGTTGGAGGGCGCTGGTGGCACTTGTGACTCTCACCGGATCCTCTGTTAACAGCACAGTGTACATTACAGTATCAGTTCTAATGGTGTTTAAATGCAGATATTATTGTTTAGAGCAGTCGTGTCATTAGTAGGTCATATATGAGCTGTGGCTTTTTATTGCATGAGTCAGTTGTAATAATATGGTCAATATTATCAGGACCCAGAATCTTTTGGACCAAACTCCACTTGTACTGGACATGCAGAGTCTCTTAGGGGGCAGTAACATCCAGAGGCCCGCAGCTCCAGAGGATGTGTGCAGTGTGTGTTTTAAGCTAAACAACAGGCAGGTTTTAAGTAAATCACATGAAGGCTGCTGTGTTAAATCGGATATATATCTTTAAGAACACAGACTTACTTTTGATTAACAGATAGTGTAACTTTGCTGTTACATTTATTGCATTTCTGTGCGCTGAACTGACTAAACGCAACAACCCCTGGTGTTAAAAATGAATCAGGCCAAGTTACAATGAGTTTTCTGTTTATCTTTTTGTTTGTTTTCTGTGTCATTTCGCTCCTTACTTCTAGTCAGTGGGAATGATAAGTTATTCCTCCCAGTCCACGCCCGCAGAAGTGCGCATGCGTCACCAGGTGGCCGCCACCGCTTTTATGGCCAGGTGAGACTATTCTACTTCAGGCAAAAAAGTCAAGCTTTTACTTTTCTATCGAAGACCTCCATGAGATTTATTAATCAACGCAGAGTAAAACAAGGGAATCCAAAGGCAGCGCCGGACAGAGAATGTCAATTATGGGCAAAATGGGGGAATGGCAGGTATGTGCTTTTTATGACAAAGAGAAAATGTTTGAAAGCTGTCATCATGTAGGCTTTAAATGTAGCTCTATAACACACTCGGGATGTTTCAAATAGATGCAAACCAAATATGTTCTATCACCCATTAAATGCAGCTGCAGTTTTTGTGATATATTTTGCCTTTACATGATTTATTTTAAATACTATTATTATTACTACTATTTATTTTTTGTCTTTGTTTAGCGAGTTAAAATGTCATGCGTATGCAGACCTGGCACTGGGCTTTGATTGATTCCCAAACTGTGATACTGTCGCTTACGTAAAACGTTCTCTGAGGCTAATGTAGAAACAATATTTTGCATGTTTGTTGAGGAGGACTCGCAGAAGAGGCATGTTTTTAACTTTTTATGGGAGGCATGTTTGCGCGTAAAATCACTGCGCCTGTTTTAGCCTGTACCTTTATGAAAGTCTCTGTGCCAAAACACAGGAGCAAACAGCAGCAGCAGAAGCAGCAGCAGCAGCAGCAGCAGCAGTTCCCTCTGTTACTGTCCGCTGGTTTCATCGTTCACTACTCATTAATAACAACAGCTCATTTAAAAAATGAGGAGCTCTCCACCAGAAATGGTAATACAGGTTTTAAGGGGAAAATTAAGCCAACGCCTTAAATAGTTGGCAACCTGTCTGTTGACCCACGACCCGCTGAGGTGAAGGCAGGGCCGGCGACAGAGCAGAGCCAGCTCCCCGAGCCGCTCATTCACATGGATCAGGCCCATGTTGTTGTGTTAATCATTGACACTGCCCCCTCCACGCTCCAAAGCCAAGCGCGTCTATGAGCTGTGGACCTGTAGATCCAAATCACCCAGACTTTAACATCCCGTTTAGAGAAAGAGAAAAAGAAAGAGAGCATCTTCTCACTGGGATTAAAATAACAGCTTAAAAAAATCAAAGGTCACACTGACAACAAAAAAATCCGGCTCACACATTATTTGCATACGGATTCACACAAGTCTCTGCAGTTGACCAAAATCAGGCTCTAAACTGCTATGAGTAAAACTAAAACTAAACTAAATAGTTACATTTTTGTTTATGCCTCGTGGACTTTATCATTGCATAAAAGTCACACACGGAAAGAATCAGATTTATTCAAAATTTGGTGGCCAAAATCGAACATTTCTGCAGCCTGCAGTCAGTACAGCTCAATATAAAACATTTCTAAAGTTATTTAAATCAAAATATATTTACCACGGTCGGTTTTATCTGCAAAAAATCCTATAGAAATATTGTAACGCCAAAGAGTCCCAGGTGAGCGCTTGGACCCGCGCGTCTACACCCCTCCCCTCCACAAACACCTGAGTGAACACTAGAAATAATACGCGCGTGTCGTAAACTTTTCTTTTTTTTTCTTTTTTTTTTTTTTTTTACCTGTGCGCTGTCCATTGGGCGCAGGAGAGGCAGATGGGAGAATCAAAACGGCTGTTGATATGCTAATGAGGCCCAGTGCACTGTGTGTATTATACACTGCACAGCCCTGCTTCAACTTCCACCATTAGAGGGAGACCTCAGAGCGCCAGACAGACTGAGAGCTGCACAGCTGCAATAAAAAGTAGTTTTTCTGAGCGGGAGCCACAATCCACTGAGTGAAAACAAGACCATAAGGCGATACCTATATTCTACTCAATAGCCTCCTCTGCAACCCATGAAAATGCTCTGGAAATTAACTGATAACATTAAATATGAAGATTGCGAGGTAAGGGTGCTTTATGAATTTTTTTATTTTACTTATTACATTCAACTTAAAATATTATTATTTTAAAAATACATAGTTTCATTGTTTTACATCGTTTAAGACTAGACAATAGTATAAATGTCCTTCCTCTATATGGCTTATTTTTTCTTATGATGTGATTGTTATATTCTCAATCAACCAATTAATAATAATAATAATAATAAT